>JAVSBU010272793.1:0-11557 GCA_033118015.1 Loricariichthys derbyi | reverse complement strand
AGAGAGAGAGAGAGAGAGAGAGAGAGAGAGAGAGAGAGAGAGAGAGACAGAGAGAGAGACAGAGAGAGAGAGAGAGAGAGAGAGAGGTTTGCAAATAAAAATAATGAACAGCTCTAATAATATAAAAGTCCCAGAAAGTTGCAAATCGTTCCAGGAGAAATAATTTGTAGATAATCAGATTCTTTAGTGAAAGCTTTCAGTCCAGAATGCCTTCCTTATTAAACCTGTAGTGCACTTGGTAGGGTGCAAGCCGGCGTAATCGCATTTCTGTAGAGATGTGGAGTCCTTTTAATACAATACCCAGTATGTACAGGGTTGTATCTCAAACTCCGGGGGTGTAGTGCACTAGATAGGGTGTAGAAAACGTTTTCTGTAAGGAGAGTGTACAATTAATAGTTTCTAGCAAAATGCTGCTCTTCCAGGAACAGGCACTTACCCTCCTGTTTGCTCTACTAATCAGATTGTTCCTCCTTTCTTTCCCAGAAGTCTTTGTGATGTGAGAGGAAGGTACGCTCACCCCTAACGGTAACACTCTGATTCGCAATAACCCTCTCCTAAAAAACTGCCTCTAGGACTGGAGTAGGGATTGAGTAAGAATCCTGGACTGTGCTCCAAATCATATTTATACTCAGATTTTTTAGAGATCTGGTTTGGAGATGTAGTGCACTATAGTGAGTGCAGGTAGCATAGTGCACTTGTGCTGAATTAGTTCAGGCCCTAGATGTCGTACCCTATAGCACTTATTTAGGCCTGACTGTCTGTTTAGTGCACTATATGTACAGTAAGAATCCTAAACCTAGGGAACTTGCTACACTAGTTTGGAGGCTTGTACTTAAACTGGTCCTTTTGAGGGTTTTTTGGCCTGTAAGTGCAGAAAGTCCAGTAGTGAAGTAGATTAAGAGTTGAGTGTGCTGTAGGGAGGCAGGGTTCTGGATTTGAGACATTTCCTCTTTAGGATTCCTGTAAGTGCACAAGTCCAGAAGGAAACACCACAGTATTTCAGGCCACATTCCGAATTCATGTAAGAAGCTACTATGTGAGGAGCGTGGTGTGATTTGGGATGTGGTGCTCCAGCTTGACCCCTGTGTAGATCATGAGTCCGACTCTGATGGAGATGGACTAAAAGGGGTGAGAGACTACACGCTGGAGAGGACAAGGGCTCTTCAGAACAGGTTGGATTTGAGTGCGCCTGGTTTTCTGTGGAAGGACGACAGGACCCCGGCGAAGGGGCCACTGCTGGGGCTCTCACTGGGCTGCCAGCTCTTGAGCAGATCGGGAGTGGTTGGGCCAGAGCCTACGCTGGCCCACGAGGGTGCTTTGAGGGAGTGGTGCAGAGAGGGTGAGCCAGAGGGGTTACTGAAGCCCCCGGATGAGGGACTGGGGCTCAGGCTGCCGGCACCGGTGCCCGGGCTACCCGTGTTGGTGGCTAAAGAGGCCGTGCTGTCAGGGGTGGGGCTGCACGTGGACTCTTTGGACTCGTCGTCCTCGGAGGAGGCACGCGCGTCACCTGCTTTCTTGCCCGCACTGTTGTTGCTGTTACCCATGCTTCCGCCCTTAGCGTTAGCCGCGCGCTCTTGTTTGCGAAACTTGGCACGTCGGTTCTGGAACCAAACCTGTGGAAATCAAGACTGTGGTGAGCAATGGAGCTGAGCCACAGTGTATTGTGTAATTGCATGGCATAGCTGTAACCTCTGTATTTCCTAAATAGTGCACTGTGTAGTGAACATGGTGTGGTTTGGGACGGACAGGAACAGCGCTAAATTACAAATAATTTTATTGAAAATAGCGAATGAAATATGTAAAATAAATTACATGTAAAATGTTCTAAATCTAAATGTGTTATTTAAGAAATGGGCGCATCTCAAATTATTACTTTTAAGAAAATATTACAAATATTTTACTACAAAATAGAAAAGTCATTTATTTTTTTGCTGTCACCAAAGAAAGCACGATGCTAATTGTTTTATTTGATTAGATTTTTTTTGTTATGACCAAGATTTAACTGGTCCCCAGTCACAACTTGTTTAACCCCAAAATGCAGAGTGAACAGTGCCTGCATGACTCAAAGGAACCCTGAGGACTTGAACCTGAGTCCCAGCAGTGGTCATGTAAAAATATTTCTCCAGATTACGATTTATATTTTAATACGTGAAAAATTATATTGTATATGTTAAGAACAAATAGTAATAACATAATAATAATAATAATAATAATAATAATAATAATAATAAGAAGAAGAAGAAGAAGAAGAAGAAGAATTATATAAATCAAATACACTGATGTGCAAAAGTCTTAGGTCAAAATTAGATTTGTTGTTGATACTATAACATATCTCTGTATAACAAATCATTGATGACTGGACCCAAAAAACTTGGTTTCATCCCTCCATAATTCTCTTTTCCACTAATCTTCATTCCAGCCTTTGTGAGTGTTAGCATATCTTGCATATCCTGTTCCCCTTCTGAAAGAGTGCTTTCTTGGTTGCTGGTCTACTTGATTCAGAAGAAACTGCACTGAAGTTCACATTAAATATTTACCCATGCAAATTTCCTCTATTCTCTGGTTATATTCTAACAAGGAGGCTGAATTTTATATTGCCAAAGTCTAATGCAACATCTAAATCTCTGAACTTTAATATTATACTCTAAATTAAAGAATGTAATTAGAATGTTGATCACTGTGGGATTTTTTTTACATAATAAGAAAAGGATTTATTGATGTTAATTTCAATTATAGAAAGTAATTGTTAGGTTATAAAGAAATAAGAGATTTACGTCTGACGAAATCCTTAGCCCATATGTAAGAAAAATAATAATCTTATTATTGATACATAAGTGCAAAAATGATTACTTTCGCATGAAAGAAAAAGCTTAAGGTTAATATTATTATTGTGTAATATTATAATACATTTTAATAAAACGTTAAGGGGAAATATTTCTTAATGTTATTTAAAGATTGTAAATTTCTCCCTATTATTTCATTTTAAAATTACTTTTTTGTGCTTTATTAATAACCTATTTATTGTATTTATTTAGGTCGTTTCTTAAGGCGTTTCTTCTGTTAATGTCACTAAATTAAACCAAGTTCTAATTAATTAATTATAATAACTGAGCGACTTAATTTAAATCCTAATAGAAATGAATTATTTGATTATAATATTAAACGAACAATTGAAGTCCGTCTAGTAAAACTCGTACCTGCACGCGCGCCTCGGTCAGGTCGATCTTCAGAGCCAGCTCCTCGCGCGTGTAAATGTCGGGGTAATGCGTCTCTGCGAACACGCGCTCCAGTTCCTTCAGCTGCGAGCTCGTGAAGGTGGTGCGAATCCGCCGCTGCTTCCGCTTCTCGTTTAGACCGGACGGGTCCGAGAAGAACTTATAGGGAACTGTGGAGGAACCAGGATTGAATTAATGACTGTAACGGGCCCGGGTCCGAGATAAAGAACCTGAAATGGGTCTAGAGTGTCTGGTTCCACTGGGAATCACAGGATTACAGAAGGTTAGGACCTAAGAACCTTTAACTCACTGGAGGAGGAACTGGAACTGTACTTAGAACTCTAGGGGAACCGTTCTTTCGTGTAAGTGTGTGTGGAACATTATTTATCGATCAGTTATCAGTACATAATATCACAATAATATCATCCTAAAAATTCGGAATGAAGGAATGCTGCATCACTTTAATAGAAATATGAGAATTATTAATTAATACTCTCTCATTCCCTACGTCTTATATTTAAGGAAGGAATTAAATCAATCAAATATTTATCGCTATTAGATTTCACTTAAGGCCTGTCAGTCTCGTGCTTGTTCTCAAATTAACGAGTAGTAAAATGAAAACCGTTTGTATAGCAAAATGAATTTACTGAAATAATTTAATCTATAAATCAGATAACAATCTGTAATAGAGACGAACAGATACAGGAAGGCGCCGTTAATCAATAATTTTAACAAATCGAATTAGTTCATTTGTTATTTATTCACTGAGAGCCGTGTAATTAAATAAGAATTAAGAAGCTGTTATAGGTTTAACGGGGAAAAACACAAGTTTTTAATGATGCGACATTAAACGTGTCTTTATAGATGTGTGTTAAATTCTGAACCGTTTCTCATTCGGAGCTTAAACTCGAAACGAATGTAAAAGATTCCAAACACGATTTCGATTCATTTTAATTTTCCATATTAATAAACTTTAATTTTGATATTACATCTTACAGACTCATACAGTTAGAAGGACTTTATTAGGACTCAATTTAAAATTTAGTACTGGATCTCAGAGAGGTGATTTAAAAAGATCATTTTACACTCAATCATCTTATATTCACATAATAAATATTTCATTTCATTTTTAGGAGCTTTTTTCAGACTAACCCCTGATATTCTGTGATCGTTTAAAGTAACATCAAATAGGTGCACTTAAAGCAGGCTTTATAGCGAGCGCTTGATTGGTTGATTAGTTGGTTGGTTGATTAATTGATTGATTTACTTATTATTTGTTTTATTAATTTAACCTTTTCGTTCACATTAACGGAACTGAATTAGTGCAGATTTGTAGAATGAAGGTGCAGGTGCATTATTGATCCCTAATCGTTTCCTAGCATTAAAGCTTTCGCTAATGAAAGGTTCGGAACATGAAGCAACACCGGTATCGGTACCGAGCCCGCGTTAGTACCGCTTACTTTACTGTCCTGTAGCTCTGATTGGTATTATTTAGTGATTTAGGGAGTGCAGAAGGTCCGGGTCTCACCGGTGGAGTAAGGGGCGGGCTGGTGATCCCGCAGCGCTCCCAGGCTGCAGCTGGCGGTACCGAGCGGCGCGCAGGCCGGGCTCGCGGTGAACCCAGGCCGGATCGGGTTGTACTGGAAGCTGTTGGCTTGGCTGCACGAGCTGAAGTCCGCGTACGCTGACGCTTCCATGGCCGCCATGCACGAGTCGTACGTGTTCAGGTACGAATAATCCATTTTGTACATGTGGAGAGGGAGAGAGACAGAGAGGGAGAGAGAGACAGGGAGCGGGGATCCGGGTCCGGGTCTGTCCGGGCTGGTGCTCCGGGTGTGTGGATGCGTGTCCGCCGGTGCTCGGTACAGGGCTGCCCGGTGCAGGACAGGGACCTGGCTCTCCTTCTTCTTAACCCTCTGTGAAGTTATAGAGTTCCACCTTTAGAGTTTGCGTCCGCTCTGCGCGCGCTGCACATCCACAGTCCTCTGCGCTCTCGCGGTGCGGTGTGTGTGTGAGTGTGTGTGTGAGTGTGTGAGTGAGAGCGAGTGTGTGTGCAGCTCCGTTTATAATAAACGGGGCAGTGCACGAGACAATTGCGAGGCGGTGGTCCTCCTTTACATGACAATGTCTCCGAGTCTCTCCTCCTCCCTCGCGTTTTAACCCTTTAACTCTTAGACCCCCAAAACCGGAGCTGGAACCGATGAGGAACCTTTTTAGAGCACATGATAATATTCAGCGCACTTCTACTTTCGGACCCTTATTTGGGCTGTGGCGGGGCAGCGGTTAATACCGTGAGGTTGAGGTTTCAAACTCTGCCAAGCTGCGACTGCTGACTCTTAAGCAAAGGCACGTAAACCTCAGCAGCCTGGAATGAAGTACAATTGAACGAGTCTCTAAATCTCTTAACGGGGATCAAAAACCTTCTGATCACTTTGTTCAGCACTTATTAATTAACCTGGTCTTCCGCTATGTGATTACTGCGCATGCGCACTGATGTGAGCCCTAATTAGTTCCTAATTCTAATCTTATTTATTAAACTCATCCCACATGTGCTGATTATTGATTAATATCAATAATATCAGTCAGATTTGTGTCCCTTTTTATCCCTTTGCTCTTTCTTTCTATTTATTTTCTGTTTTTATAACTAATGATCCTGGTGGTGGAGCAGGGGGCGGAGTGAATCTCTGATTGGCTACTTTTAGACTTACAAGCCTCAGATACAGGTCTGACTTTGTCTCTAGATTTGGGGACTTTTTTTTTTAAAAAAGTCCAGTGACGTACAGGATCCTGCATTACTTTTTGCAAAGTTATTCTTGATACGGCTCACAAAACAGATCAGGAGCAAGTCAAGAAAGAAAAGGGAAGAAAATGACAAGACAGAGAATATAAAAAGAAAATCCAGGCTGATTTATTAGAGCTTTTATAACAGAGCATCATCTCAGAGCGGCATTAATGATCCACAGGCCTATATCGAGCAAACCTAAGGCGACAATGGCAAGGAGAAACTCCCTAAATGTTTTAAAGAAGAATCCGTATAGGACCAAGACTCAAAAAGAGAAAAACCTGCTTTCAGATGTTATATGTAAAAAGTAATCTAAGTTATCTGATAAATCTGTTTAAGTAAGTAGGAAATTATTGGAGAAAAAACCTGCTTCAGATGTTCTATGTAAAAAGTAATACGTTATCTGATAAATCTATTCAAGTATGAAAATATAATTATAAATGAGAGTAATAAATTAAAGAGAATAAATTTCTAAGTGCATAATTATTGACTGAGTCTCTAATTCTTATAAAACAAATCTAAGTGTTTAAAGATGATTGGTTCCTCTCTCTCTCTCCCACCCCTGTCTGCTGAGGCTCCTCCATCACACTGTGTTTCGGTAATGTGAGGCGGCTCCGGACGTCTCCCTCCATCCATCACCCCACACATTACCCCGTGCTACGCCGCTGTTTGCATCTGATCAGGGGATGTGATGACGCCGCGCCGGGTCCGAATGAGAGCTTTCAACACATGCTGCATTGCATTACCTACTTATAGAAACACACACACACACACGATGTAGGCTACAGCTTATTCATCAGCTACTGTGCTGGATGAGAAATTAAATGAGACCCTGAAAGCAACCCCAGACCCTCAACCCTCTTAAAGCAGACCTTACTGTTGGCCTA
Source organism: Loricariichthys derbyi (assembly GCA_033118015.1). NCBI lineage: Eukaryota > Metazoa > Chordata > Actinopteri > Siluriformes > Loricariidae > Loricariichthys > Loricariichthys derbyi. The sequence goes on along the minus strand of JAVSBU010272793.1, from coordinate 4,673 downwards.
TCGTTCTCCAGACCCCCCATCAGACTGCACTGCTCCAGAGTCCAGCAGCAGAGCTTTACCTCGCTGCAGACCTCGCTTTGTTGTGTTGCTTGTAGTGAACTTAGGCAGTGAGGCAGTTTGGAACCCCGGCCTGATTGATAGAACAGAGCAGGGGGTGTGGCTGTCAGAAACACCTGAACTCAATCATTATACATGGCTGTGTATTTTAGTGATTAACTACAGTAGCCTTTGTGCCCCATTCCAGAGATATTAAAGTCGAAGTTTCCCCTCTTCTGGACTACAATATTCGATTTATTCTATATTCAGTAAACGTATTTATATTATTATTAAATTAGTATTACCGGATGAATGCACGTCATCTCGTGAACTTTTAACCTCAGTATTTCAGCCACAACATGTGACCTACCTTAAAGCCCAAGGAGGATGGGCCCCTTTTTGAGTCTTGGTCCTCCCAAGGTTCCTTCCTGTTAACCTTTAGGGAGTTTTTCCTCGCCACACACTGCTGCTCAAATTTGGAGTAACAACTTTATGTGTAGCTTTAGTATTTCTTTTAACTTTCTAGTACACCTTGTAGTATCTTGATGTTGCCGCTAGGGGTAGCCTATATTTATTTCGCGTGCATTGATATAATACAAATAATAATTGTAATAAATCTGGTTAGTATTAATGGATAACAGCAGTACCAGGTAGTGTGTTTATTTTATCATATTTAGACTAATGTTCTCAGAAAAGTTTGGAGGAGGAGCAGGTAGACACAGAGTCGTGTTTCGTTGTAACCTGGAGAGTTTAGACTATAAATGGCTCCACATAAAGCTTTTTAGTTCCAAGAACAGTTTTTAATAAAATTAATAACCAATAAATGAAACCAACAGATTATTAAATGTATATGTGATATACAATAAATCTTATAATAAATCCTAAGTAGATAAAATATATAAAATATTTTTAATAAATGAATGAAGTAAAAGTTAAGGACTGATTTTCTCTCTCTGTTCAGCTTTGGTTCCTCGTCTTAGTTTTTGTGAGTTCTAATTTTGAATCATTTTTTGATTAAAGATCTATGGTTAGCTGTTGGACCTGTGGAGCTATAAAATATAGAGCAGAAGTGAGCAAAATCATTAAGAGGAGGCTTTTTGTGTAAAGTCTGGTTTCCTCAATCAGGAGAATCATTTTAGGTTTGAGCAGCAGCTTATTTCTATAAATATATCAGGCTTAATCGATAATGTTAAATCAAAAACTCGTGGTTCTTGTTTCTTTTGTAGCAGAGATCTGAATGCAAATAAAGCCTGAAAGCTGATGTGATTGGCTCTGAAATTGAGGTTGAAGTCCTGATGTGGGATGAATTTGATGCAATCTGATCTCTCACTCTGTATTCCAACCTTCACTGAACCTTCAATTTCTGATGCTTCAGTCCATCAGTCTCAATTCCACACAGCTTCGGTCACTAATCGAGCTGCAGCAGAAAGAAAACGATAAAGACAGAACCCTCCATCCTATAAAACCCTCCATGATCATCAGAACAGAAACTTGCCGAAAAATCCAGCTCTGATACACAAAGGATTTTAAGTCTGATGGAACTTCTTACTAAAACTCTTCCTCTTATTTAGATTTCTTACACTGAAGCAGAACAGCACAAAAGAAACCCACATATTTATTGTGCTTCTTCTAAAACAGATTGCTTTATTGATTGATATTTTATTAAAACTATTTCTTTTCTCATCACAGAATTTAACCTTGATTTTAGGGAATAATTCTTTATCATAATTTCCTAACAGAGCTGCACAGGGACCAAACCTTATAGGATCTTTTTCATGCCAGATCACATCATTTATAGGAACCTGTTATCAAAAAGGATTGATCGCTATATGAGTTTAATGATATATAGCTTGCGGGATATTATCAGGTAAAAGTTTTCGTGTGCACGTTTATAAATAAAAAATGTTTGATTTAGTGAAAACATCACCAATTACAGATCTGTATGGGATTAAGATTTGCTTAAAGCTTATTCGGGAGCTCTAAGTGGAATCTTTCTGCAGGAACTTTTATACCGCAACCTCCTCTCTCTCTCTCTGTCTCTCTCTCTCTCTCTTTCTGTCTCTCTCTCTGTCTCTCTCTCTCTCTCTCTGTCTCTCTCTCTCTCTCTTTCTGTCTCTCTCTATATCTGTCTGTCTGTCTCTCTCTCTGTCTTTCTCTCTCTCTCTATCTGTCTCTCTCTCTCTTTGTCTTTCTCTCTCTCTATCTGTCTCTGTCTCTCTATCTGTCTCTCTTTCTCTCTCTCTATTTGTCTCTCTCTCTATCTCTCTCTCTCTCTCTCTCTCTCTCTCTCTTACCTTTTTTGAGCTTATTTTCTAAGCTTGTTCCTGGTTCCTGTCCCTCTCTCTCCGTTCCTACTCATCAGTCTTACTCTTCATTACACCAATCTGCATTCACGAGCGATCGGTCACCGAAGCCTCGAGCCTCCCCGGTGCGCGCGCGCGGGACCCTGGCCTCCTTTTAATGGCACGGGCATCGGATGCCATTACCGTCAAACTCCAACCGAAGGGAATTAAATTAGGCCCTCTCTTACCCCTCTCTCCACCCCCTTCTCATTTTTGTCTGAAATGCCAGTTTCTGATGGCAAAGCAGAATTGAGCGCAGCTTTATGAGAAATTAAAGATGTTGACTTTGCATTTGTTGTTCGGCCCTAATTTTATTAGAGTGAAATCAAAAAAGCTCGTCCGAACCGAGCGGCATCGATCAAACCGCGCATGCCAGGGGCGGCCCCGATACCCCGTGCTGCACAGCTGTCAATCAACCAGGGCCGAGTCCCGCCCACAGCAGGTCCTGAGAGCCGCCCCTTATTTACCCAAATAATGGGAATAATCCGCTCTCAGCGAGTCACTAATCACTAATGAATTTTAAACAGGGCAGAGTTCAAACAGCCGGATTAGAGAGAGAGAGGGGCGAACAGAAACACGGCTTTGAAGGGTTTAAACTTCGCTGCTCTTTTCGCTGGAAACAGTTTTCACTTTTAACACGACAAACTTCACCTCTGCCTCCTAAAACCAGTCTGCAAATAAAACTCGAAATAATCCGATTACAAACAGGAGACTGTGTGTGTGAGCGAGAGTTTCCTCTCCCTTTCCTCCTAAATCTATTCCTTTAATGTTAGAAGATCCTTCTACTGATGTTAGACCTTGTATTTCATTTTATTGTCATTTTATGGGCCTTGTAACTGCACCACGATCTGCAGCACTGTGTGAGGTCAAGAATAAACACCAGACTATAATCATTAATAAGAATACTAACCCTAATAACTATATAGGCTAATAAAATGAGATGGAGTGTCATTTTGGTATGTCAATCTTAATTCACAGAGCTCCTTCTAAGCATGTAATGATTGAAGCCGATAATCGGTATCGATAAGCACGTGCACGGTTTGAATCTTCCTTACATTTTGCAGCCTGGATTTTTTTACATTTAATCATACAAACTGCGCGCGCTCCATTTGTATCCATAAATCATGTTTTAGGGTTTTTTTGTGCAGTAACGGACTAAAAATAAAATGCATTAAACACAGGAGCCTGGTCCCAGGAGACAGGTGTGTGTGTGTGTGTGTGTGTGTACTTTGGGTGCATTTCCTTTAGAACCTGGGCCGGACCCGTGGAGGTAAAGTATTAGAGTATAAATAAAGGAGAGAGAGAGAGAGAGCAGCCCGTTCTATAATCAGATCAGTGAGGCCGCGGCTCTGTCCAACTGGAGCTGTGCAAACTTAATCAAATTACCCCTCCCCTCCCCATTACACCCCCTTTTTACTAAAACTAAACTAATTAGAGTGCAATCTGGCACGCGAGCTGTCCCGGAGCAGCTCTGAATCAGGCCCGAGATCCTTCCCTCTTTATTCTCTCTCAAACAGGACGGACCCTGTGCCTGCTGCACTTCACTTACTCTCAGGCTTTAAGGAAAACACTCAGCACCCCCGATTAGGCTGCTCCCATACTGTTCTGTCTCATGACGTCATCACGTGGATCCACAATCCCAACGAAGTGCCCAAAATCACATGGAGCTGCTCTCCATCACAGGGAGACCCGAGTTAGTGTGGTATAGCCTAATGCTCAAATAACTCTCGAGCCTATACGTTTCTATATATTTAAATCGGTTAAAAAACCGCAGTTATAAATAGCTGGATTGTATTTTCATCAGTAATAGCCTATTTCTCTTTTGAACTTTTGAAAATATTAACAGCATGTCAGAAGTCATGTCAAGTCAAATTTATCTCTGTAGAATTCTTTTTTTTTTACAATGGAGCATTGTCTCAAATCAGCTTTAGATTATTTTCTATGACCATTCCCAAACTGTATAGCCTTGGGTGACAGTGGCAAGGAAAAACTCCCTAAACATTATAAGGAAGAAACCTTCAGAGAACCAATACCCAAAAAGGGACCAAAACTGATTGGGAGGCTTAGATGATTATATGTAACATTAAATTCTTTCTTTTATTTTGGCTTTTCCCTTTTCAGGGGTCCTACAGCAAGTCATCCTCCTCTATCTCACTCTGTCCTCTGCATCCTCTGTCCTTAACACACCAGCTACTTCTATGTCCTCTTTAACTCCATTCATATATCTCCTCTTTGGCCTTCCTCTTCATCTTTTTCCTGCCAACTGCATTTCTAACATCCTTCTACCAATATACC
>JAVSBU010272685.1:0-11557 GCA_033118015.1 Loricariichthys derbyi | reverse complement strand
TATTATATCAGCACTTTAAATTTCACTTAAAAAAAACAAAAAAAAAAAAAAACAAAATCACTTGTTTTTTGGTCCACTTAATTGAAACCAATTCTGCCCTTAAGCTCATGAGCTCCTACCTTCACAGCCAGTCGGATCGAACCAATCACCATGGGTTTGGTTGGGACGGGATTCCCATCTGGCCCAAATTCCTGTTCAGGTTCTGGCTCTGCCCACATATTTGCCACTTCTGTCGGGCCCTCCTCCAAAGCTATGGACCGCCCCTGGAATCCTGGCTTTTCATAAAGCAGCCAGCTAGACAGAGAAGATCATGAGCATATCACACACAATCAGCTCAATTCAGTTCACCGATTATGGAAAGCCAAAATCTCTCACCATCCTCTCACGACCCTGAGCGAGACGATGGGCGAAAGCTGCAACGATGTGGCATCTTCGACATCCCTGAACACCTCGTAAGCCTCTCCTCCAAACTGGGACTGCTGGTAAATGACCATCTGTACACCAGAGTTTCCAATTTTATTTTAGACCATCTTACCATTTTGCTCCAAAAATTGGCTACAGGGAAAGAACTTGACGTGTACCTTCCCAGGACGCTTGTGGAAGCCTCTCGCAGTTGTCACCTGAAAATAAAATAAGGCAAAAGAGGTGATGATAATCGATTACTGAGAGAAAAGACTTTTTGACTAGTGGATATAACATATTGTTGCTTCATTGTTTAGCATCTTCAGTGTCTGCTTGCATAATGTATGCCATAATTCCACAATAAACTCTACATAGTGGCCCAAAATGCACCATATGATGTTAATGCTGAATTTTCTAGTCAACTATCCAAAGCCATCACTAACCAGCAAAACCATAATAGCAAAGGGAAATTTATGACATGCATCATAATACTGTGGTAGGCAGCAACATTTTTGGCATCTTAAAATACAGTTTGTCAGATGTGCTGCAGAACCACACATTAGACTTGGCAGCTGATCTTCAAAACAGATTTTTTTTCTTCTCAATGGAAAAAATAAGGCAATAAACCAAAGGCCAGAGGGTTTACATTCTTCCTATTCTGATGGATATAATTTGAGTGCCGAGAAGACCAGGCAAGTAGAAACAACTAACGGTGACTTAAAGGAAAGGATGGGGCACCGTAAATTTCACTCACCTGTGGAAATGTAGGTGAAGTTAATGTGGCTTGTGGTGTTGGTAGTTTTGGTGGAAAGACTGTTTCCTTTAGCTCTGGCAAGTTCTTCAGACCCACATTCCCATCAAATACACCGGGGCTGAGCCCCAGCTCAAGTGCAGGGGACAGAGGCGACACTGCTGTGTTCTGAAGAGTGGGTGTGGTGGCCTCATTGTCCTTCTTCAGGTACTTCTCCAGGAAATCTGGAAGCTTGATTTCAGAAAAGTTCGGCTGAGGAGGCTCTATTGGGTTTACTGGCGATTCAGCAGGGCCATTCACATGGGAACCGTTTGACAATCCTGTAGTGTTCTTGTCTCCCTGTGTTGGAGCTTGTTGAGATGAAGAATTTGTGGGGGATACTGTGGGCGATGTTTCACTAGAAACCGGTTCAGGCTCTGCTTTGTTCCTCCTCCAGCTCTTGGAAGGATTGGTGAGATTTGACAGGATGGACATCCGTTCTAATCGTGACGGGATCTTCCCAGGATCATTTGAACTACCGCTGTCTTTGCCATTTTGCTTCTCCTCTGTAGGTTTCCCATCTTCGTTTCTCTCTCGCTTGGCAAGCGCTTTGAATATCAGGCTGTCTTCGGTCCCCTTTCGTTTCGAGATGTGCTTATTCCTCAGTTCTTCGTTGTTCTTCTTGATCAGCATGGCAGGAGATGGATCCTTTGGCCCCAAGGCCTTTCTCATTCCAAACTTGAACTCTTCCGGATCAAAGGTCTTCTCAAAATTATCTTCTTTAATGGCAGGCATGACAAAGGGAGGAGCCATCATCCTCGACTGGCCATGCTTTTTCGGAGGAAAGGAAAACGGGGAGCACAGCTCCTTGATCTTTCGTATGAAGTCTTCCGAGTCTTCAGAGGTATCCAGGAGGCTATCGTCGCTTGCTGAGCCGTCCATTTTTCTCTCCAATTTGTTTTGCTTCTTTTCAAAGCCCTGATCCACATCCAGCCAGCTGGATGGAGACTCTTTGCTTTTCGAATGGTTTTTAGAGGCAAACAAGAAGTCCTGAGCCGTCATTCTTTGAGCTTTGTTCAATGGCGCGATCAATTTCTCCGCATTGAGTGACTTCTGAATTTCTGCAAGGTTGAGTTTAGGTTTCTGGTTGGTTTTCATACCATCTTTGCTGCTGGTTTTTATCACTTCTCCACGTTTCTCCATGAGAGAAGTCACTTGTGTACCTTTCTGTTGGTCGTGTTTGTGTTTTCCAGTGTTAAGAGCTCCCTGTTCAGCTACAGTTTTTGATTTAAATGCATCATAAGAACTGTCTGGTCCTTTGGTGACTGATGATTTCGCTAACACTTTTGGTTCACCTTCACCAGCTTGAGCAGAAATATCACTTGTTGCTTTTTTGCTGGTTTTATCTTCTGCAATGGTTACAGATGAGGTTTCTGTAGAGTTGGACTGGTCCGGCCTTTTGGGCTCAATGCCGGTAGCTTCTTTGTAACGAATGCCAGAGGAAATGGGTGTTATTTCCTTTACCTTTGCATTCAGTTGGATCTTTTCTGCTTCAGCATTTCCTGAAAAAGATTCTTCATGAATAAGATCTGATTTTACTTCTAAAACAGCTGGGCTTTGAACAGTGCTGTTATCTAACATTTCTACATTAGGTTTGGTGAGTTTAGAGGCTTTTAATTCGGGTCCTTGTTTCTGCTCAGATGTTTGATATGGATGATCTGGTACTTTTAGTTTTTCCAGTATCTCATTAGGTGCTTCAGATGGCAATTTTGAAGTTTTCTGTGCTGCTACGTATAAGGGTGTTTCAGGCATGTCTTTCTGCTCGTCCATTTTCTGAGCAGACACCAAATCCCCAGGATGCTCCGTCATGGTCTTATTATCCACACTCGGGACCTCTTCAGACTTTGTTGTGTCTTGCTCAGATGCTTGAGTTGAGGTTATCATGTCTGGGGTAAGTGCTACAGCCTTGATATTAACAGTCTGAAACTCGTCTTTGCCCATTTCCTTTTCAGATGTCACCACTGGCATTGCCAAATCTGCAGTTTGTTCCTCAGACTTTACACTTATACTGTGTACCTCTTCAGGCTTTACTCCTTTCTGTTCAGATCCTTGAGGTGGCTGAGATGGTTTCACCTCTTTCTGGTGTTCAGTGGTCATATTAGTCTTGGCTGTGTCCACTTCCTTTTTAGAGGTCTCCATTGGTGTTGTCAAATCCACACTCAGTTCCTTGGGTTTTATACTGGTACTCTCTTTTAGCTTTAGAGTTTCCTGTTGGGATCCTTGAGATGGTTCAGTGGTAGTATTAATCCTGGGCTCTTTGGCTGTGTCCATTTCTTTTTTGGATGCCTCACTTGTAGTTTTCACATCTGCAGTCTGATCCGTGGTCTGTGTAGGTTTGTTCAGCACCTCGTTAGTCCTCACTGTCTCCTCTTCCGACCGTTCAGATGGTTTTCTCTTTTCTGAACATTCTATGGTATTAGTGTCCACACTCTGTGGCTCTTCGTCCTTCTTTTCCTGCTCAGATGCCTGATCTAAAGTTTGCACTTTTTCAGATTTGGATGATTTTGGTGAAGCCTTTAAACCTACAGTTTGTTCCTTGGTCTTCCCCTTGACATCTGACATCTCTTGTGCCTTGTCCATTCCCTGTTCAACCGGCTGTGGTGGAGTCTTTCCGTCTGCGGTAGGTCCAGTCACCTTCTCATTCAGGCACTTCTCTTCTTTGATGTCCACTCCCTGTTCTTTCCCTTCAGCTTTTGTCGGTTTTAAGTTTAGGACATTTTTCTCTTTGCACACTTGAGATGTGGTATGCGAGTCTGTAGAATGTTTTACAGGCTCCACGCTGGCAGTTCTTTGCTTCTCTTCTGCTTCGTCCATGTTCTGCTCTGATGCATGAGGAGAAGTCTGAGATTCTGCACTGGTCTCTCTTCTGACCTTAAGTTTAGAGGGACATTTCAGATGTGGCACTGGAATAGCAGTGCCAGTCGTTTGCAAATCACTGGGTTTTTTCAGTCTGGTTTCTGGTGATGCCTTTACCACAGTGTTCCCGTCAGCTCGGTCACGTTTAGCAAATTTCTCCGGGCCAAGAAGACTATTAACTGAAGATGAATCATCGTTCTCTAGCCTGGCATCGGATTGCTGCTGGGGTGAGTCATCTTCTCCGAAAGCAAACTCTTCCTCTGTGGACCGTTTTGAAGCAGGCAGAGTCAGGCGGGGCAGCTTACTTCCTGTTGGTGATACCTCAGTTTTGGGTTTTCTTGGACTCTTTGGTCCAGTGGTTCGAGTCTCACTTGTGGCTCTCTCTTTTGTACCCGTGTTCTCCAGCTGCTCTGACTCTGAAGGTGAGACGGGCTTGCCGTCTGTTTCGGTTCTGCTGACAGACCTGGAGCTTTTACTAACCGACTCTGAGAGTCTGAGTTTGGAATCAGTGGTCTTTTTGCCCGGAAGGGATCGAGTCTTGGATCCTGGAGACTTTTCAGTAGGACTCTGTGGTTGTGTTTTGGTCTTCATGCCTTCCTTAGAGTCGTTTGATACTTTAGATTCCTCTAAAGATGAGGACTGCCCAGTTTTATCTTCCGTGTTTGCATGTTTTGGATCCTTTCCCTTCTTTGGGTCTTTGGTTGGAGCAGTCCTGGGTGACTGGCTAGGTTCAGTATCAATAGTGGTATCGAGTGTCTGTTCTTGAGCAGGTGATTTAGCCTCGCTTTTATCAGATGGTGGGGGAGATTGGGCTTTTGTTACTGTGTTACTTGAGCTAGATTTGCCTCTTTCAGACTGTGTCATCTCATGTGACATGCTTGCTTTGTCTGATTTTGGTAGAACCTCCGGTGCAGTCTTTTTAAGAGGTTTCGACTTGTCCGCAGTCTTACTGAGTACGTTAGGCTGGTCTTTCCTCACTGGCGATTTACTTTGTTTCTGTTCGCTGCCATTTTGTGAAGTATTTTTTGTGCCTTCTTCCTTCATTGATTCGACACGAACTGCAACTCGACCCGGGCTAGGTTTGGGCTTTGCAGCCACTGGCGGGGGTGAACCCTTCCCAGTGGCTCCTCCGTTTGTTCCACTACCCGCTTTATCTAGTCTCCTGGACACTACAGCTGAGGTCTGCCGACTGCTACCGGCTTTGATCTGTCCGGTGAATCCAGGCATTTCTGCAGCGTCTTCAGCGTCTGTGACGTTACTCGAGAGTTCTGAGGATCTCTCTATATCGTTATCAGGCTTTGTTCCAGCTTCCTCTTTTACAGATGAATCACTACTTTTACTGACACAGTCATATGACTGTTGGTTGGGCTGCTTAATTTCCACAGTCACGTTCTTGAGGTTTGGCAGGCTGGGGGTAAAAAACAAACATTAACATAAAACAGAGCTGAAAAACAAGTCTGGGTTTGAGTAAAACCAAACACGTTTCACGTCTCAGACTGGCGCTCAAACTTTACCGTAATGAACCACAGAGTAAAAAGCCAAACATAGTTATGTTAAACTTTGAAAGGATAGCTCCTTATTTTAGGAGAGGTGGAGGGGCAGCTGCACAAACACATTTTTGTTGTTCCAGTTGTTTTTGTTAAAGAATGTAACACTTTACATCAGTGTTAGTCTGTACGGGTGTTGATTCATGACATTCTGTCCATGATTTAATACTCACAATATTCTCAACAATACCCGCCCCCCCGGTTATCTCTGTACCCCTTCCTCAGAAACAGCTTGTTTTCAGCACAAATGCAAGGTTTGACTAGGACTCAAACTTGGGCTCCTGCTGTCCCACCTCCAAGAATTATGACCCAAGAAAAGATTGAAAACAATAAGCATTTTACCTTCTGTATAAAATTGTCAGTGAAAATAGACAAAACAGACATTATTGGTCCAAAATGTTAGTCAGGATGGCCCAGAGAGTGGAGACGAAACGCAAACAACCAGATCTTAAGGATCAAAGAAACTCTGGAGAGTGAAAAGCGATTCAGGTGACTGGTTTACATGGCAGAGGATGTGATTTTAAAAATGCAGGACAGGTAATAGGAATCAATAGACCAGAATGGAATCGCCTCAGGTGAGGGGCTGGGTTGGGAATGAGAAAGTCTGGGATGGATTCCGGAACGTTAAACAGACCAAATAATTAAAAATAATTGAACCAGCAGAGAAAAGAAGGACCCGATTACAAACGCTGATTGTTTTTGTCACTCTCCTGCCCAGTCAGTATCGAAACCAGAGATATTAGATTATGTGACGGATCAGAAACTAAAGAACTTTTACAAACCTTTATTGTTTGACTCATGTGTTTGGAATTTCTATTTAATTTTAAGATAAGAACATTTATTCTGCTCCATTTGCTATAAAATATTATTACAAAGTCCATAATCATTATCAGTCTAAGGTCAAGATTTTATATAAAATTTATGACTTTTTAGCCTTACAGTCAAACTGCCCAAAAGATAACACTATAACAACACGACATTAACGACATGGGCTGAAACGTGTTTACACTCGCCATCTTTAGGCACTAAGCCATATTTAAGGTTTATTCAAAGCAGCCTAGAGTAATTTTACAAAGCCGACCGATGACTCACAGGGTAATTCGCTGGAAAAATCATTAACTGGAGTCCGTTTGCACTTACTTACCTTTTTAACGGCGTATAAACGAACATGTCACAGTGAGCATCACTTTCATTAAGTAATAAACCCGCCAATCTTGTGTTGTTTGTTATTTGTTAACACCGTCTCCACAGGTCCTGGGTAATTAAGTATCACGCTTTAAAGACGCATGTAAATGGGGACACGGATACTAAACAACTGGCTTCAAACTGAAAAATGAAAACGCCGCTAACGATACGTTTTCAATTCTTTTGTAGTTTATTACCGGTTTATAAGCAGCACGGGAATTCGACCTCTGCACTGTGACTCAGCCGTAAGACCTAACCCTGAAACGATTTCTTCAAATATACCTGTAATAAATAGGTATCCACATAAAGCCTATGACTGATCCCTGCCTTTGATTTTTTCTCTTTCCACTTCACATATTGGGACTAAATGTCGCATCCATTCAGAATGTCATGGGAAAGTGGAGATCAGATTGCACAGACAATAGTCGTAGCATGAACACACATAAAGATTACACACAAAGGCAGCTGGTACATGACTTACATTCTGACTTCGGACTTCTGCTGGGTGAGAGGCGTCATGTCCGATTTGGCATCGGTGACCCCCCCATCTTCCTGTGGTTCTCCCTCCAAACTGGACTGTGAGTTGAGCCAGACCCTCTTGGCAAAATACTTCTCGCTTGTGCTAAGCTTGACGCTCCTCCTCTTCACTTTCGTCTCCCCTGAAGCCAGCGCTTTCTGCAGCGAGTCTCCGGAGCTCGCCAGGAAATCCGAATCCGAATCCGGTGCGAATCCGTCAGAAGCTACGAAATCAGCGTTGACGCCGTTACCCAGCACGGGGCTTTGTTTAACGGGTGTGACCTGTGCGGAGGAGCCGCTCTCACTCGTTTCCTCCTCCAGGTACGTTTCCACCAACATGGATTTGTGGAGGGGTGAGGGCAAGGGCGAGGCCTGCTCTGACCCCTCCTCCACCTCCGCTTTCAGAGGACTCGTAGCCTCTTGTGAGCCACTACTCAGCTTGCGGGATCTTCTCCGGTTTGAGTTTCTTTTGCCCATGTCTGGGTGGCTTTGTTCCGCCTGAGGGCTTAACGTCACCCCGGCTAGCGCGCTGTAACTCCCTTTTCCTCCCAAAACAGGCTTGAGGACAGTCTTCTTAATATCTTCACTGGTTTTTACAGGAATCTCTGCGCATTTTGTGAGCGTCTTCTGGGTAATCTGACTATCCAGACCATCATCGATAAGGCTGATCTCTTCCAGGTATACTCTCAGTTTCTTACTTTCCTCAGCTATCTTGCCTTCCTGGTGCTCCTCGCTCCTCTTTATCACCACCTCCCTCACGCTGCCGCTGCTATCGCTGTCTGCGAATGGCAAGTCGCCTCCGTCCGCAACCAGAGAGGCCACGCTTTGTGTGTCAGAAAAGAAGGCACCCTCGTGTTCATCCGGCCCAGTCAGGTCCTCACACTTGCTGGGACTCGACAGGGGCGAAGCATTTTCATCAGAAGCAGTTCCTTCAGATCCGGTTCTGCTCTGCCGCTTCCTGAAGAAACTGGCCACGCGGTTCAGCACGCCGCCCCTTTCTTCAGAACTCTGTCAAAACAAAACACACGAACATGGAATATGCTTCCAATGCAAAAATATTTAGGTCTCGTGTCAGAAAAGCATAGAAACTGTCAAAACTCGTTCAACCTGTGCACATAGCAAAGCCACAGCGCTAGTTCAACCAAACTGCACTGACAGCCAACTGTTTTTCCAGCTAACAGCAGTTAAATGTTCACACTAGCAACACAAACATTAGCTGCTTTAATAAAATACGCTCGAGGATGTATCAAACCTGAACCGCACTGTTACAGTCTTCTGTAAATTTCTTAAATCATCCTATTTTAGCTCGTATATATTCATGTCCATACATCCACCAGTTATAACACAATAAACCAATTATTATTGGATTTCAATTGCATTTTAGTTCTTAGAGTTCTTTATAAAGTTTATATCCTTTTAAAGTTTTTTTATTTTATAATTAGTTTATGAAACTCAACATTTCCTTATAAATATATATGAACTGTGTAGTAGCCTAGTGGTTAAGGTCCAGGGTTCAAATCCCACCTCTGTTAAGCTGCCACTGTTGGATCCTTTGAGCAAAACTCTTAACTCACAATTACTTGGATTGTAAGACTTTAGTGATTTAGTACAACCTTCATTATAATCTTTTACAAACCTATCTACGTAAATAAATAAACACTTAATTCAATCGTCTGCATTGTTTGTTTACTGCTTAAATACAATGCATTTCAGAGCAGAAAGCATAAAACACACAAACACAATTTCTCATGAACCCAACATGCTGCATGAGGATGATCGGGCTATAAATACTTGTGAGGTGTGCAAAGGGATTCGTAGATAGAGAAGCGGTGGTACAGTGCAGTGAACATCTCGGTGGATGTGCAGAAAATGGGTCACAAAGCAAGGGTTAATGATTAAAAAGGAGTGATTGCATTCAGGCCATAGTGTGAAGGAAGTAGCCAAATCTGTGGCTCCGCCAGCACTGTCAGTCGCATGATCACGATCTGGAAATTGGATGCCGATAAACACAGCTTGATATTGTGATTATTTGCCCATCTGTGAACTAAACGCTGTGCAGAATATAAAGTTTAGTACAAACTTAGGGAGTCAGCTGTCCATGAAACACTTAAACCAGCCAGGGCAGCAGCACAATAACACACCCAGCAAACTTCAGCTGAATCACAAGCAAAGGAAATGACGGCAAGGCTTTACACAAATTACATCACAAAAGACGGGGTGCTAATTCAGACGGCTGTGTGAGTCAGGTTCAAAACAACCTTTAAATACTTTATACTTTTAATTATAGTTACTGACAAAATCCTACAAAATATTCTTGAATAAATGCTGCCTGGCCAAAAAAGGTCCCCATCTGTGGGGTCCATGATCTGGGTTTCAGCAACGTTATGAGCATAAAGAATGAGACCAGCTGATACCTGAATATACTGAACCACCAGGTTCAGTATATGGATTTTTTCTTCATATTCCAAGATGATCCAATGCCAGGATTCATCAGGTTCAAATAGTGAGAGAGTGGTTCAGGGAGCATGAGACATCATTTATACACATGGATTGGTCACCACAGAGTCCAGACCTGAACCCCACTGAGAATTATGGGATGTCCTGGAGAAAGCAGTGGGTCCAAATCTCCATCAATACAAGATCTTGGGGAAAAAATAATGCAGCTCTGGACAGAAATAAATGTGATGTTGCAGAAGCTTGTGGAAACGAAGCCATAATCAAAGCTAAAGGTGTCCAACCAAATATTAGTGTGACCTTTTTTGGCCAGTCAGTGTATAATCAATAACAAATACCTGTGTAGTACAAAAGTAAGAAAGCAAAACACAATCAACTATAATTACTAAAAACATGCACGAGCTTCATAGCATAACCAAAGCACTTTCTATCATTCTGCATAGTTAACATTTATTCATTTTAATACATCCAGAATCCAATAAATCAATTATTATATTATTTAAACCCAACCTTTTGAAACCACAGAGCAGTTTGTACAGTTTGGAGAAAGGTTTCTTTCAAACCCAAACCCATTTGATCCAACATTATGTTCTGTACAGTCATAAATAGCTTCATACAAAGCTCTATTATAATATAAACAGCCTTATTATAGAACTTCATTATAAAGTTTAAGCTTCTTCTGTGTTTTTTTAGGCTGTGTCACTTTATAAATCTATATTTTAAGTATATATAATGAATATAATTAGAGGCTCGAGCTCACTTTCCTCTTATTTACTCAGTAAAAACTTATTAAACGCCACGTAGGCGAAAACGCAGCGCCTTTAAATAAACTATCCGACCGAACAAACCTGACATTTATACAGCAAATAAATAAATAAATAAATAAATAAATAAATAAATAAATAGAGCACCAAGCACGCCCTTACCTGATCGCCGTGGCTGTGGCGCGAGAATAACTGTTCCTCTCGCGCTCTGTACTGCCAATACCGGGTTGGCATGGAAACCACAGTGACCACCCAGGCGAAAATGCGTTTACCCCGCCCCCTCACTGACTCACGGTGCATTCCAGCGGTTTTTTTTCTTTTTTTCTTTGAAAGTCAACTTCATGACAGGACTCAAGACTGTTATACAGTGCCTCCAAGTGGTATTTAACCCCCTGTAGATTCTGCTAATGCAATAAGTTCCTAATAAGTTACAGCCTTCAAACTTTGAACAACAGTAACATTTAGTAACAGATGCCGAAATATTTAAAACAAAAATATATAAGTTGCTCAATTAAATTATAATACATTCAAAACATAAATATTAGGGTCAGTTATTATTCAACCCCTAGGTTTAATACTTTGTGGAATGACCCTTATTTGTAATTACAGCTCTTAATCGTTTTCTATAAGACCTGATCAGGCTAACACAGATCTCTGGAGTTATGTTGGTCCACTCCTCTATGCAGATCTTCTCCAAGTTGTCTAGGTTCGTTAGGCATCTCTTGTACTCTTTGATCTGGAGCTCCTTCCATAAGTTTTCAATCGGGTTAAGATCAGGAGACTGACTAGGTCACTGCAACACCTTAAGCCCCGTTCACACATACACGGTTGCGCCCGAGTTAACCGAGATTTGGCTTACCAAAACGTCCACAGTCTATCCTGGAGTGTTCCTGCAAAACCTGGATGCTTACTAATTAACCGGTGGTGGGCGTGGCCTAGACCGGCAAAAAAATTTAAACATGTTTAATATTGCCGGGAGTTTTTGCCGGTACCATAACATTAATTAATGACCGTATAGACGACCTGGAAAGACGAGAGCCTGC
>JAVSBU010272579.1:0-11558 GCA_033118015.1 Loricariichthys derbyi | reverse complement strand
TGTACACTCAGCAACCCATCTTGACAGAAAACAATCCAGAAATGTACAATTTTTTGCAAATATATTAAAAAAGAAAAACTGAAATATCACATGGTCATAAGTATTCAGACCACGGGTGTCGTTTGACCACTTTTACTGGGGCATGTACCCCAGTGTGAATCTACTGTGCCCCAGTATAAAAAAATCTCAGTTCCCTCATATTTTTCCAAAGCATTACAGTAAACCCCCATAATCGTGGGGTTAGGGACTAGAACCTTTCGCAAATAGTGAAAATTCGTGATTAATTGTAACCCTCCTAAAAGTGCTATTAAGTCCCTATTTTGATAGCTAAAGCCAAACATCCATGCCTGTGCTTTTGCACTGTGTTATGTATCAACCAATGGGATAAATAACGTGATAAATCACGGGACGACGGAACGTAAAATATTAACTGGTCAGTCTGACAACATGGAATCTCCGAGGAGTTTCCCCAATTAATTTCTTCTAAATGCCTCATACCACCAAAATCGGACTGAATTATTCAGTCTGGGCATATAACGAATCTAACTATGAGGTATTAGATTTTTACCCTATATAATTTGATTGTGAAACATAGTGGGACTTTAAATGGGAGAAATTTGTTTGGTATACAAATTGACTGATTATGAGCTCGGTTACAGAACAAATTAAACTCGTATCTCAAGGTACCACTGTACATATATTCTAAAGAAACAAAATGTGAATGTGTGGATTTTTCAGTGAATAACCAGCAGATATGTTTGAGAAAATTCCATGATCGGGTGTATCACACAAAATGTTTTTCCATTTAAGGATTATGGAGGCCACTGTGCTCTGAGGAACCTTGAGTGCTGCAGAAATTCTTTTGTAACCTTGGCCCACTCTGTGCCTTGCGGCAGTTCCGTTTCTGAGCTCCTTGGGCAGTTCCTTCGACCTCATGATTCTCATTTGCTCTGACATGCACTGTGAGCTGTGAGGTCTTATATAGACAGGTGTGTGCCTTTCCTCATCAAGTCCAATTAGTTTAATAAAACACAGCAGTGAAGGAGTAGAACCATCTCAAGGAGGATCAGGAGAAATGGACAGCATGTGAGTTAAATATGTGTGACATAATGGTGGGACAGACGAATGCAGAAAGTGAAAGTAAAGGTTTATTTACACAAATGACGTACAGGCAATAAACCCGAAGAAGGACGCAAACCAAACAAACACGTCACAAAACACGCAGGGCTAGGCAATATCAAGGTCGAATGAGCAAAACATGAAGTCAAAAGGCAGGCAAAAGTCAGTAAACAGTAAAGCAATCAGAATCATAAACGCTCGGTAAGGCACACAGGAAACTATGGCAATACTTCGCAAATGTAGCACGGAAGAACCGAGCTTAAATAGGGAATGCTAATCAGAACTCAGGTGAAGGTGATCTGCCAATCACCCGGTCCTCCTGTGCTACGCTGACACCTACGTGGTGTACGAAGGGAATTGCAGTTCCCTTCAGAGAGTTGTGTGACAGTACTCCCCCTCAAAGAGTCCGTGACGGGAATGGAGCGAAGCCGCCCGCGAGGAACACCGCCTCTCCCCGCTGAACCACCTTTGACGGAGCCCCAAGGCATGCCTCTCGGGCGCGGAGCCGGTCTGTCAGGATGCCAGGCATGAAAATCTGCGATCAACCCAGGATCCAGAACATCCCTGGACAAGACCCAACTCCGCTCCTCGGGACCATACCCCTCCTAATGGATAAGGTATTGGATCTAGCCCCCGCGTCTTCTGGAGTCAGAATCTGGCGTACGGCGTAGACGGGGGTGCCCTCCAGATCCAGAGGAGGTGGCAGTGTCTCTCCGGGCGACAACTCATTCAGGGGGCCTGGAACCACCGGCTTAAGGAGGGAAACATGGAAAGAGTTAGATACTCGGTATTCGGGGGGTAAATTAAGCTCATATGTGACATCGTTAATTTTTTTAATAATGACAAAAGGACACAAATACTTAGCTTCAAGTTTCTTTCTTCCCTCCCTGAGCCTGAAGTCCCAGGTTGAGAGCCAGACGCCACACCAAAAAGATGGGTTGTCAGACCTATGTCGATCAGTTTGGACACGTTGCCTTTCCATGGCCTTTTCGATGTGTCGATGAGTCTGCTCCCATACCTGCTCATTACGTTGCATCCATTCATCCACCGCTGGGTTGTCGGTGACCATCCCAGACCAAGGTGTGAGAGGTGGCTGAAACCCAAGAACACACTGGAATGGGGTTATGCCTGTGGAAGCACTGCGTAAAGAGTTCTGGGCAATTTCGGCCCATATTAAATATTTAGACCAGTCATTCTGATTGTTACTGGAAAATATCCTCAAATTTTCCTACCTCTTGGTTGGCCCTCTCGCACTGACCGTTGGACTGCGGGATGTAACCGGACGTCAGGTTGACCATGACTCCCAGGTGCTTGCAGAAGGCTGACCACACTCTGGAGGTAAATTGGGATCCCCTATCTGAAACAATCTGTTCGGGGATACCAAAATTATGAAGAATATGTTCAAACATAGTCTGAGCTGTATCCCAAGCCAAGGGTAGGCCCTTAAAAGGGATACATTTTACGGCCTTGGAAAATCTGTCCACAAAAGTGATAATGGTGGTGAAAGCTTCTAACTCGGGAAGATCAGTTACAAAGTCCACGGCGATGTGGGACCAAGGGCGCGTGGGGATGGGCAGCGGGTGCAGCTTACCTGCAGGTAGGGTTTTAGGAGTCTTGCTCTGGGCGCAGATGGAACATGATGCGATATAATGATGAATGTCCTTATACATAGATGACATTGTTGCGCGATAAGCTGCTGAGTACGTGCCTCCCCTGGGTGTCCCACTGCCACAGAAGAATGCACCCCAGTAATGATGGCTGTGTGGTGAGGGAGGTGAACATACAACTTGTCCTTAGGACATTGCTTAGGTACCGGTTGGTCCCTAATGGATCTTGCAATACGCCTGTATAGATCCCATTGAATGGAGCTGAGGAAGACAGAGTCAGGCAAAATGGGTTCAGGAACCTTGTACAGGTCAGCCTCCATATCCTCTCGATAATATCTCGACAAGGCGTCTGTCTTGATATTTTTAGACCCGGGTCGGTAAGTTATAACGAAATTAAATCTTGCGAAGAAGAGTGACCACCGGGCCTGACGAGAGTTAAGTCTTTTCGCAATCTTTAGGTACTCCAGATTCTTGTGGTCCGTAAGTACTGAAAATGGGAATCTGGAACCCTCGAGCCAGTGGCGCCACTCCTCTAGAGCCAGCTTGACCGCTAGGAGCTCTCTATCTCCTATGCCGTAATTGGGCTCTGCTGGGGATAACTTGCGGGAGAAGAAAGCAATGGGGAAGAGCTTCTCAGGCTTACCTTGGTGTTGTGAATGAATAGCACCCACTCCCACCTCGGATGCATCAACCTCTACGACGAATGGGCGCTCCGGATCGGGATGGTGGAGTACGGGAGCCAAGGTGAACGCCTTCTTGAGTGCCTGGAAAGCATTATCAGCTTGTGAGTTCTATTTTAATTTTCGAGGGTTACCTTGTAGGAGGGCTGTTAATTGAGCTGCCACCAGACTGTTGTTCGAATGAAACGCTGGTAAAAGTTAGCAAACCACAGGAACCTTTGTAGGTCCTTGTCTGACTCAGGAGTGGGCCACTGGGTCACTGCCTTAACCTTCTGTTTCTCCATAAGTATGCCTCCAAAGCTGACGTGATAACCTAAAAAGGAAATAGATTGCATTTGAAACTCGCATTTGTCAGCTTTAACAAACAAGTTGTTCCTTAGTAGTCTTTTGAGCACAGCTTGTACTTGCTGCACGTGGCTCTGGAGGTCATTGGAGTAAATTAAAATGTCATTGATATAGCCAATGACAAACCTGTCCAGCATATCCCTGAGGACGTCATTTATGAATGACTGGAATACCGAGGGTGCTACAGATAACCCAAAGGGCATTACCAGATATTCGTAGTGGCCCCTATTGGTCATGAACATGATCTTCTACTCGTCTCCCTTCTTGATGCGAATCAAATTATATGCACTATGAAGGTCAAGCTTGGTGAAGTACCGTGCCCCTCTCAGCTGTTTGAGTGCCGCTGGTGTTAGGTATTTTGGTGATGCTGCAGTGAAATTAGATGCTCTGGAAATAAGATGTTAGCCTCAGAAAACCAGCCAGGTCGAATATGTGTGAGGAGCTCTCAGGGTCAGTAGGAAGGAGGAGGCTGGCGTGCCAGGAGGAGCAAATCTTTCACCACCCAAGTTGGATCAGAAAGTCGCACCTCATTCATTCATTAATGAATCAGAGACATTAATATAGCATGAAATATACACTTAATCTGCTCATCATGAGACATCATCACAAGTACGTCACAGAGAAATCTTTGTTCTTTTCTAGTGTACAGACATGTGTCCATAAACAATAAAACATCACCTTAACATCAGGTTTGAGAAGGGAGACATGAAATGAGTTAGATACCTTGTATTGCGACATCATTGATCAAGGACTGGAAAACAGAAGGAGTGACTGATAGACCAAACGGTATTACCCGGTATTCGTAGTGACCCTTGGTTGTGACGAAGGCAGTCTTCCATTCATCCTTTTCTCTTATCCTGATAAGGTTATAGGCGCTCCGGAGGTCAAACTTGGTAAAGTATTTATCTAGGGCTGACAGGACAAGAGGTAACAGATAAGGGTACCTCTTAGTAATCTCATTGAGCCCCCAGGAATCGATGGAGGGACAAAGAACTCCGTACTTCTTTTTGATGAAGAAGAAACCCAAGGCCACTTGGGAGGTTGATGGTCGGATCAAGCCTTGTTGCAGGGCCTCATCAACGTATCCCTCCATGGCTCTCTCTTCTTCTTGGGTGAGGGGGTAGATGCGTGCTTTGGGGAGAGTGGCTCCCTCGATGAGGTCAAAGGCACAGTTGTATGCGCGATTTATTGCGAAGGCAGATCCAATCTATGTGTCACCTCATTTCTTTTCTTGATTACCTCGAATGGACCAATATATTTGGCATTCAGTTTGCGTTTCCCTTCCCCAAACCTGAAAACTTTGGTTGACATCCAGACCCTGTCTCCTGGCTGGTAGGGGGGGTTGTCAGCCCTATGGCGATCGGCTTTAACTTTCTGCCATTTAATGGACTCCCCAATTCTAGTATGCGTAGCCTTCCATACCTTTCTGCTTCTGCTCATCCACTCATCCATGGCTGGGACATCGGTCACCACCCCTGTCCAAGATGCGATAGGCAGCTTGTAACCTAGAATGAATTGAAATGGGGTAATCCTTGTGGAAGCGTTAATGAGTGAGTTCTGAGCCTTCTCTGCCCAAATCAAGTATTTAGACCAATCCTGTTGGTTCTTATGACAGAAGGCTCTTAGAAATTTCCCCAGTTCCTGATTTGCCCTCACGCACTGGCCATTAGATTGGGGATGGTAACCAGATGTTAAACTAATTGTGACCCCAAGATGCTCGAAAAAACCAGACCACACTCGAGAAGTAAATTGTGAGCCCCTGTCAGATAGGATATCCTCAGGAATACCAAAATTACGAAACACATGCATATATAAGGCCTCAGTTGTCTCCCACACAGTGGGAAGACTCTTAAACGGTACAAATTTCACTGCCTTAGAGAAACGGTTGATCACCGTAAGAACTGTACGAACTGTACAGTACTGTAAGAACCTGTCTGACAGAGGTAGGTCCGTGACAAAATCTTCCACTATGTGTGACCATGGACGAACAGGAATGGGTAAAGGCAGGAGTCTGCTGGATGGTAGAGTCTTGAGTGTCTTATTTTTGGCACACAATGTACGCAATGCCACAAACCTATGAATCTCCTGGTTCATTCATTCCCACCAATACCGATTACTAATTATTGTTGCGTACGAGTCGCCCCAGGGTGTCCAGACGTGAGTGACGAGTGTGTCCACATGATGAGTGCTGTGAGTTGTGGTGTGTGAACATATATTTTACCTGTTGGGCATTGCTTAGGTACAGGGTTGTCCCTTAATGCTCGCTCGATGGCACCATCTATCTCCCACTGGATGTTGCAAATCTCGACTGAGGGAGGCAGAACACTTTCAGGAGTTTCTGAGCCACCAGGATTCTCCTCCTTGAGATACCTTCTGGATAGCATGTCTGCCTTGATGCTTCTCGATAAGTGATGTTAAAGTCGAAACGTTCAAAGAAGAAGGACCATCGTGCCTGCCTAGGGTTGAGCCTTTTTTTAAATACTCAAGGTTTTAATGGTCCGTAAGAACCTGAAAAGGATGGTTGGCGCCCACCAACCAGTGGCGCCACTCCTCTAGGGCTAATTTAACTGCCAGAGTTCCCGATCTCCAATGTCATAGTTTCTCTCGGCTGGTGATAGCTTTCTCGAATAGAACACTATGGGATGCAACTTTTGTGGTGTGCCTTGCCTCTACAAGAGCACCGCACCTGCCCCAATTTCGGAGGTGTCAACCTCTACAACAAACGGAAAGTTCTGGTTCGGATGCTTTAGAATGGGGGCGTGAGTAAATGCTCTTTTGAGAGTTTTAAAGGCCTCCTCAGCCTGGGAGTTCCATGTGAGCCTCCAGGGTGAACCCTGCAAAAGAGCCATGAGAGGAGCTGCTACCACACTGTTGCCAGTTGGCGAATCCCTCCACTTTCTGGTCATCCATAATTATACCATTGACACTGATTACATAACCTAAAAAGGCCACAGACTGTAGGTGAAATTCGCATTTCTCACCTTTGATGAAGAGGTTGTTTTCTAACAGTACGGTCCGTACCTGTAGAATATGGGTGTCCAAATCTGGAGAATAAACTAGGATATCGTCAAAGTAGGCAATGACAAATTTACCAATCGTGTCTTGCAGTACATCATTGATCAAGGACTGGAAAACAGAAGGAGCGACTGATAGAAGAAACGGCATTACCCGGTATTCGTAGTGACCCTTGGTTGTGATGAAGGCAGTCTTCCATTCATCCCCTTCTCTTAACCTGATAAGGTTATAGGCGCTCCGGAGGTCCAACTTGGTAAAGTATTTACCGCCTCTCAATTGCTCTAGGGCTGACGGGACAAGAGGTAACGGGTAAGGGTACCTCTTAGTAATTTAATTGAGCCCCTGGGAATCGATGTAGGGACAAAAACCTCCATCCTTCTTTTTGATGAAGAAGAAACCCAAGGCCACTGGGGAGGTTTATGGTCAGATAAAGCCTTGTTGCAGGGCCTCATCAACGTATCCCTCCATGGCTCTCTCTTCCTCTGGGTGAAGGGGTAGATGCGTGCTTTGGGGAGAGTGGCTCCCTCGATGAGGTCAATGGCACAGTTGTATGCGCGATGAGGAGGAAACTGGGTAGCTTTTCTTTTGCTGAATACCTCCTGAAGGTCACTATATTATGGGGGGATGACCAATGCAGTGGTTGTTTCCGGGCTCTCAACAGAGGTGGACTGTACATGTACTACAGGTCAGGCGATGCAATTCCGATGACAGGTCTCTGACCACTCCTGGATCTCTTGATCCTTCCAGGAAATCCGTGGATTATGTTGTGCTCACCAGGGGAGTCCCAAGATGATAGGATACTCCGAATGTGGTAACACAAATAGGCAAATATATTCTGAATGACATGCGCTGGCCTCGAGTTTCATGGGTGCGGTGATTAGAGTGATTCTCCCGGGCCCTACAGGTCCTCCATTGACTTTTGCTATCTCTAATGCTTTCTGTAGGTTTTCCGTGGGTATTTTAAGCTGCTCGATGATCTTTTGGTGTATGAAGTTTCCCTCGGCTCCGGACTCAATGACTGGTGAAAGGCAAGAAGACACAAGTGGACAGTCTATTCTTACCGGCAACCTTAAGGAATGCTTAACCACCCCCTGAGTGAGAACACTCACCACATTATTCTAAGTATTCTTCACGCGCTTTCCAGGAGTCGTGCCTTGTATGGACCCTGGCGAGCCTGGCACTCCTCTACGAAGTGTCTGCAAACCCCACAATTGTAGCACCTTCCTCCCTCATGTCTGGTTCTCCGCTCCTCATCAGAGAAGCATGAAGAATCACACTGCATGCATTCAGGGGAAGGGTCAGACATGGGCTTGGAGCTTGGAGGCCTGAACATAGCCGACATGGAACATCTACTGGGGCGTCGTCTGAGTAAATGATCGATCCAGATTGCCATCTCAATAAGTTCACCTATAGAGAGATTATCATCTCTACATGCCAATTTTTGTGACCACCTCTTGACATAGTCTGTTGTGGAAAGCCACGAAAAGTGCCACTACCAGTAGCTAGAGTACAGAACTCTAAAGCATACGCTGCCACAGGTCGTGCACCCTGGCATAATTGGGCTAACAGTTCACTAGCACTTCTGCCCTCACACATTTTAAACATCTTTGTAAAACTGGTATATGACACTTCTCTCAAAGTGTCCGAGGCAGAGGTAGCCCATTGAAGAGCTTTATCGGTTAACCTTGACACCAGGAACGAAATCTTAGCCTGGTCAGAATTAACTTGTGAATTCTTAAAAAATAGGTCGCACTGCAACAAAAATGTCACATAGGTATCAAGATCACCATTGTATTTCTCGGGTTTACTCACAGGAAAGAAAGCAGCACTCGGTTCCACTGAACCCTGGCTCGTAGGCATCTGGTTGGGTTCAATGCTCAGAGACTGCAGATTGGTGGCAAGCTCCCTCATACTGGTCACGAGTTGGGCGAGCTGTTGTTGCTGAGCTGCCTGACACTGCTCGATACCAGCAACAAGGGCAAGGCAAAATCGAGGTTGAGGATAACAAGCAAGAAGTTAATCACCAGTAATGTAATAGTAAAAATGAAACGCTCTGTAAAGGCACGGGAATCGGCGCAATACTTCGCAGAGTAACCCTATGCAAACTGATCTTAAATAACCCGGCTCATTAAAACTCAGGTGGTCCCCTGAGGCATGGCGGGATTCGTAGTTCGCAGAAGCGACCGAGGGAGGGTTGGTACACGGAGTAACAAAAATATAATGGAATGTGAATGGCTGAAACCATTCATATTCCCTATTGGAGCAATAAGAACGTTCATGTTCTGGATGATTTATATGATAATTCTGGCATACATTCCTTTAAAATAGATCCTGGAATAATGTGTTTAAATCATCCAAGAACCAAGACCAGCTTGGCTTATTCACTACAAGATTATGCATAAGTCTTACATGATTCCTCTTTGGCTTTCCAGATGAAGCTTACTGCTGATGAATATAGTAATAGGTGTGAACTTACCTCAATTGTTAATTTTTTTCATTTTTTTCTGGGTCTGTCAGGTCAAAATATGGTATTGGTCTACTTTGACTGAATTTATTTCAGAGTTGTTGAATGTCAAACTGCCATTGTACAGTTCTTTTATTGAGCGATGACTATGGTTATAGTTTCACATTGATGAAGAAAAAAATTCTTAAGGCAGGCTTGACAGCAGCTATAATAGCTATTCTGGAGCATTATTATGATCAATAATGATGATCAACAATAATTTTTAGACACTATTCTGGAAAGATCCACAGCCAAGCTTCACAAGTCCTCATCGCAAACCATCAGCTGTTGGATAGATATTATTATATATTATTATATATATTATATATTATATAGGAAGGGGATGGATGTGTTACATTTTTTTCCAGTTCCAGTTCCAGTTTTGATGACTGGGTTGTATGGTTGTACACATGGATGTATGTATGCATGTGTGTGAAGATTTTGTGTGTGTTGATTTATGTTTGTGTTGTGAGTTCAATACATTTCAGCATTACCAAAGCTGTTAATGATCGTGAGGCAGAAATTATGTCATTCCAATATATTGTAGGGTCTGGTGGGATGAGAGACATACCCTGACACTTAAAAATAAGAAGGTAGCTCTAGCTGATCTTCTTGGCCTTGCGGCTCAGGGTGCTTTAATCAGATCTCGTTTTCGGAATATCTCTGAAATGGATGCCCTCATTGCAGTTCTTCTTCAGTTTGGAGAAAAACAATTGCCAAAGCAGGGTCGTACACTGCCTCTGCTCAGCAGTGATGCAGTACGGGGCATGACTAATGGAAAGGCTCCAGGAATTGATGGGCTACCATTTTGAGTGGTCTCTGGGAGGTTGTAGGGGAGGATCTACTCATGGTGCTCAACAATAGTCTGGTTGGAGGGCTGCTACTGTTGAGCTGCATGAGAGAGGTCCTCACCCTGCTGCCAAAAAGGAAGGTCTTAATGAAATAGAAAACTGGAGGCCTGAAAGCCTACTATGTGCTGACTGTAAAGTCCTCTCTAAAATCCTAGCAGACCAGCTGAAGGAGGTAGGTGGGCCACACATACAGATGAGGCCTACTGTGTCCCAGGCAGATCTATCATAGATAACATCTTTTATTACAGATATTCGGGAGGGGTCCGGGTGGGGTATCCAATTTGGTTTGTTCTCCCTAGACCAGGAAAAATCTTTCAGAGAGTTAAGTGTGATTATTTCTGGCACACTTTTTTTTTTTTGCTGATGATTGGCATCACTGGAAACGGTGATGTCAGGATTTTAACTAATATTATTGATTTTAATAAAGTTTCTTCAGCGAAGGTGAACTGGACCAAAAGCAAGGCACTCCAGATAGGGGACTGGGGTGAGAAAGCACCAACATTGCCAGAGGGTTTAAAATGGTCCAGATGAGGTTTTAAACACTTGAGGATCTTTTGAGGCAATGAGAATCCAGTTAAAAATTGGAAAGAGGCTTTACAAGCTGTGCAAGATAGGTTAGGTCAGTGGCAATGGCTTCTACCCAGGATGTTTAGAAGTAGAGTATTAATTGTTAATAATCTGATGACATCCTTCCTCTTTCACAGGTTAGCTGTTCTAGAAACTCCCTAGGGCTTTGTAATGAGTATTCAAACAATTTTATGTGGGATAATCACTGGCTTCAGCATAGTGTACTGTTTATAAATGGCTCATGAGATTAAAGGACGCAGGTCTGGTGATGGTGCGACACCTAGTGGCAACTGCAGGGATGGCTTTGGATGGCATGGAGGCTGTAGCCTAGAGAATGGGCATGAGATCAGGTAGGGTCTCTGCTCAGATGCTTCACAGGTTTCAGGAGGTTTTGAGCAGTGATGGCCAAGTTAGCTTTAAAAAGTAATCTGATTACTGATTACTCCTTTAAAAAGTAACTTAGTTGTTTTACTGATTACTTGATTTTAAAAGTAACTAAGTTATATTACAATTTACTTTAAGTTACTTTATTAGTTACAATTAGCAGCTCCTGACACAAACCCCACTGCCTCAACATACAAAGGCAACCAGTTTTGCCAATACTCATTTTATTGGAAGTGCATTTTTAACAGTAACGCTAATAGTTTATCTCCTGACATTTACAGTTTAACTTAAAAACTATTTCCTGAAAAAAATGTTTTATAAAAAATTAAAATATACAAACTAGAAAATAAAATAGATAAACAATTGTTTGTTTTTTAAATAGACAGCCTTTCTTGACTTCACTTAACATGAATTAGAATTAAGAAACACAGGACATGATGGTAAATCGTCCTTTTGTGCCAATAGATGGTATTCACATGAGATATGC
>JAVSBU010272469.1:0-11559 GCA_033118015.1 Loricariichthys derbyi | reverse complement strand
TTCTGTTTAAAACATTATTTTTATTCATCTTATGTAATAGTCTAATTTTCTGAGACACTGAATTTTGGGTTTTCATTATCTGTAAGTCACAATGATCAAAATTTCAAGAAATAAAGGCTGGCAATGTTTCACTTTGTGTAATTAATCTATATATGGGATTTCACATTCTGAAATGAGGGACAAAATATTTAACTTGTGATATTCTAATTTCTTTTTTTTTTTAGATATACCTGTCTATATACTGGAGGTCTTACAGGTTACACCATGTATTCTTATTTGCTGTATAATAAATATGTTTATACTTATTCACCAAAAAACCATCACGCCCAAAACTTCTCTTATCATTAAAACTATAACAACTCTTTTCTGGGGCTAGTTTTTGGCCACTAGTGGTTTCATGCTGTGGCGTCCTGGGCATTCGAGGCAGGTCAAGCATTAATTACAGACATGACGATGTCTGAGGGAGGAATTGCTGATCAGGGGATCATCCTTTGCAACCCATTTTGATGTTATGTACAGCTAAGCTAATCACATTTAAATGACTTAAAAATGTGGCACCAGATGAAAAGCACTACCACCAAAATGACAGTGTTTGTGGATCCAGAGGTGAAACAGCTTCCCACTGCAGATGTGGAATCTCAAACCCACACCTGCAACAAACAAATACAGCTTTCTCTTTCCAAATCGTGCTCAACAGGAAGCAGATGTGTTTTATTGTCTTATACTTAGACATGACTGGGTGTCTGAGGGAGGGGAAGCATGTCGAGGGATCATCAGCAACCCCAACAAGCTCTGCTATAGACTGGCACACATACCTAGGATGAACAAACAGCAGTCACCAGGTAACAAAGCTTAAACCATGAAAAGAAATAAATCATTTACGGGGGTGGCACAGCAGGTAGTACTCCAGACACCTCGTATCTTCAGACGGCTCAGTTCAAGTCATGTCTGTATGGGATTCCTTCCAAATTCCATAAACATGTGGTTGGCATCTCCAGGTGCTGCCACACAACCCGTGTACGTTTACTCAGACCTCTCCTCACTAAAAGTCGCTTGATTATTGCTGGCTGGATTACCTGCGCCACCTGCTGGCTGAATATAACCTGCAGTTTAAATCGAAGATGGCGGCACTTCATCGACCAACTCCATAAACAAAGCGTTCTGAAGCTGGCAGCAGAGTGCAGATCTAGGCCAGATCTAAACAGAGGGGTGGAGCCAGCGAACATGACAAAAACAATAACAGCTGGCTGGCCTCCAGCAAAATACACAAATGACAGGCCGTGCCGATTCGCCGTCCGTTCCGACATGCTAGATGGCCACACGTTTGCCTGTCAGAAGCAGCTCTCGAACACGAACACGTCCTTGAGGAGCCAGCGGGCAGACGGCAGCTTGAGAAGCAGCTCTGAATCAGTCTGCAGTCACAGAGATGGCCTTTATAAAGCGACGAAAACAAACAAGGACATAAACAAGGGAAACGGCCGCCTATCAAATCCAAGCAGCAGTCATTAACGGCGCACAGAAATTAATTGGGTGGCACAGAGAGGCCGGTAGATAGCCCGAGGCAGGCCTGCCTCCACCGTCTGCTCCTCACAAAGCCTCCAAACTGCTGATGCCAAGCTCTCTCAAAACCATCGGGCCCACAAGGGCAGAACCAAAACACACCTGTCTACCATCACATTTCACATTCATGGCATTTAGCAGACGCCCTTATCCAGAGCGATTTACAATTTATAGTCTTACAATCTAAGCAAATGCAGGTTAAGGACCCAACAGTGGCAGCTTGGCATAGGTGGGATTTAAATCCTGGACCAGAGTCCAGTACCTTAACCGCTAGGATACCACAGTCCCACATTGACATACCCCAGCAAAATGTAACACGAGACAGAAAATGGAAACAAAATTTAATCCTGGATGACATAAATGGCTGGGGTTAGCTGGTTTCCTCCCACCTTAACTTCTAAGGTCAATTGGTGTATTCAAATTACCCTGAACTGAACCAATCGAGTGCAACAAAGTGCCAACCTTTCCTGGAAAACTAAACTGCTCAAACTTTCACATCTTTTTGTTTCAATAAGGTCACCATACAGCCATGTATGGAACAGACACAAACAAAAACAAAGGTTTGAGATTGAGATGGAAAGCCAAAAGGTTCATATTTATTGCAGCAGTGTTTGTAAATATGTTTATTCTAAACAACCACAGGTGATAAAACAAGCAAATCCATATGAACATGAGGGAAGTTAAACCTGTGTTGGGACACCAAAGGCTTCACAAGCATTTACCCTACATCACACAAGCTCAGATACTATTAGAAGTGTGAAGAACAACTTAAAGTCGCCAGTTACGGAAGATAAGGAGTCAAACCTACGGGCTCAGCAAAATGGAAGGGTAAGCATGCGACCATTTTAATTTGATCAGTCAGAACAAAAACGTACGACAACGACAGAGCATTACTAAAGGAATTTAGTTTCTGGAATACCAAAGGCTTCACAAATTAAGACTTGTGCAAACAAGTTGGTCACACGGGTTAAACAAAACCATGGAGATTTATGACGAGAACTGATATACTGGAATGCCAAAAGGTTCAGTCTACCCTGCAGCCATGTATATGCAAATTGTGAGCTTCCACAGTCGATCAAGACTGGACTATAAAGCAGGAAACGCTGCCCCCTACTGACCGCTGAAAATTACAATTCAGACTAAACCCAGTGGAACCCCAACTCAAACAATTGGTTCTGGATGCTAATTTGGAATGTGCTTCATTCCAGACAGAAGGCTGGGGAGCTGCATACAGGATTCACTGATCTTCCAGATCAATTGTTCAAACTGAGTCAAATGTAACTGACTGTTTATCCAAATTGGTCAAATAAAGCAGTTTTTGAATTCCAGTTCCACCATATAACCCAGTGTCATTATTGTTTTAATAATACCACTAGGTACACCATTTTTAAATAAAGGAAGAGGCAATTGCTAAAAGCCAGCCCATACTTTATTGCATCTTGAATAAAACTATCAACTCGTGTCCATAATGACGTTTGAAACCGTTCCAGTCCCTGAACAAAGGTAAAAAGATAAATGGACCTGCTACAACATGCACACAGTAGATTTTTCCTTAACACAGTGAGGCCCTGATCATGAGGTCCTAAAAGCTTCTGTAGTCCTGATCCTGAGGCAGGTCCATTTTAAAAGCCGTGGACCTTCAGCTGCTCCTCCTTTACAATGTTAATCTATGGAAGAAAGAAAACATTGAAGAAAAATTAAACTACACCTAAATAAAGTCAAAGTATTCAGATTAAGTTTTTAATCAGGAACAGCTCTAACACCAAATCAACCTTAAACCATTTTCTGTATTGGTTTACACCACCTGCAATTCAAATCCAAATCCATCTGTATACAAATGAGTCTGACTGAATGCTAGGGATGGGTACTAAATAGGTACTACACACCTGTAACTAGGATTCATCAGTACCAAATTACAGACAAGTGGACTTGGTGCTGGCACAAACAAGCCTCTAATCGGTGTATAGACAGTTTCAAAGGACTGTTAGTAACTCGTATTTGAGCTTTTGGTTTAAGACTCCAACACCACCCACCTCTAAGAGAAACTGGCAGATGTTCTTCCTCTGATCTCCCTGCAGCTGGATCACTTCACCGTACTCTGGGTGCTCAATCACAGTGCCATTACATGCAAACTTCTGGAAAAACAAACATTCCAGGTGAGAAAACAATCTGAAGTTTAACATGTACTTTTTTAATTTAAAAATCACACCTTCTTGAAAGCCTTTACAAGCTTTTTCTTGTCGTAATCGTCAGCAATTCCTTGAACAGTCGTGAGCGTCTTACGACCGTTCCGTTGTTGGATCCTTATGTGGATTTTATCCTCTGTCCCCGCTGGGAGCAAGTTATCACCCTTAGTTGCATCAGCAAAGGGATCTACAAATTAAATTTGATTTTACCATTTCAGATCAAACTTATTGATGCAGAGAAGGCTTCAGACATACAGAAATCCTCAATCTGGCCTAAACAAGTGACTGGAGTCCAAAGTTGAAAGCCAAACACCGCTGTTCAAAACCTACTCCTGCAGGTCCAAGTCTGACGACCCTAGTAGTGCCCATTATTAAAATGAACAACTACACCAAATCAGGCCTTCTTAGCTTAAATACACTAAAGATCTTCTTAGCTTAAATACACTAAAGATCATAAGTGATGCTTGAGACTGTGATAAAAATATCCCCATATAATCAGTGACCTACAGAAAAAACTAAACAGGGTCTCACCAAGATGTTAGTGTTTTTAAAGTGTAATAAGTGTCTCTTACATTAGTTGTTTATTTCAACAGAACACAAAAACACTCCTGATTTATCACTATGAGATCTTAAAAGTACTATAGAGCTCATAAGCAAATCATATACACGAAAGAGTCCATAATAATTACATCAATAACAAATGAATAAATGTGATCTAAAGAGATCCAACACTGATTACAGGTAACAAGGTTTGTTTCAAGATTATACAAATAAAATAAATTAGGTTTATGGGCAACTGTGGACACGAAGCATCTAATTAAATAACCTGAAAGCTAACGACTTTATTTATGAATAATAAAGGGTAAAAAAGAAAAGAATTAACCATAAAGAGCAATTAACTGATTAAAACAGTTATAAGGCCCGTACATTAATTAAACTCTGGTTCTAGTTGGGTGTAAACACGGTAAAATAATTATAAACATCTGGGTTTAAACAACAACAAGCTAACGGCTAGCGAGCCGCTTAACCCCACCTCAGCTAATCTAAAAACAATAACGTGTCATAATTCTTATCGAAAGAAACACGAATTATCTCGATAAATACGGATCATAACGCTTCATTACAAAAAATGATTAAATATATTAATTTCAGTCAACAAAGAGGCGTCGACCGTTGGTTAGCCGTTAGCCGCTAGCTCAAATCGCTCACAAAGCAACACACCGACTCAAACCTTACCGAAAGACTGGAGGTTCTGGATAGAGGACATGCGATTAAATGACGGGAACGCTTTATATAAAGGGCACCGGCGTGAGAGCCGACTGTTTGGTTGTCACTTTTTAATATATTTTTTACTTTTAAACACAACAAAAGGCCTCAGTCCAGCCACTCACTAGCTCCAGCACAACGCTCGAAAGAACTCCCTTCGTGCCGCGCTTCTGTATTTATAGCCTCCAGCCTTACTTCCACGTGAACGCAGCGTGTTCGTGACGTCGTTGGTGGAGAGCAGTAGGCGGGGTTTAGGGTGTCTCCCTTGTTCTTGTGTTGGTACTAAACTGTGAGTCACCTCTAGGCGGCGTTATTATGTGTGAAAGGAGCTGGCTGCGTGTTTATGGTTAGTTTTTAACAACTTCAATTCCTCCGATATAGAACTCGTTATAAACACACCTCAACTCAATCAAAGATCTGCATGCATTGTTGTTTTTATTTCATTCTGTACTTTTGTTATTGGCGTGTACAAATTTTCAAATTAGTACATTAGCATTTTTGATTATTGGTCAGTCTTCAGCTCTAATTAGTTTCGATGACCTCATTGATCCATGGCACGAAGCCACACACTTTAGTATAGACACCAGGTTGATCAAATGTAGCGCAGTCAAAACCCCAGGAGACGATCCCCTGCAGCACCCCGTTACATGCTAGAGAGCTCCCAGAGTCACCCTGCAAGAGACAGAGAGAAAGTTTAGGAATGTTCTGTATCACCAATGCATACGTATGACACATGGACAGCCTGTTTTCTATGGATTAGCTCATATCAAATGGTGCTTGGCTGCAATACACCAGACCACCACCACAGGGACCTGGGCTCAGTAAACACGACTGGCTTTGTCTAAGAAAGGGGAGGCTGTTCGAGGGACCCTTCAAGTCCCTGATCAAGATAAACGGGGGTTTGTCTAGAAAAAATGATACACAGATGACGGGAGACAGAGGATTGGAATCACTTTAAGAGCACCAGAAAATATGCTCAAGGACTTCTGCTTATACATGGCTATGTATCTACTGACACTAAGATAAACTGCAGAATTCAGAATACATTCACCAGTGGTTTATATATGCAGAGAGAATATGTGACATACCGTGCAAGTGTCCTTGATTCCATGTGCATTCCCAGCACACAGCATGTTCTCTGTGATGCTTCCTGGGTAGGCGAGCTCACACTCTTCCTGAGTGATAATGGGAACATCTTTACACTGGAGGGTGTATGAGAACCCTTTTAAAACAGAAGAAAGTGTTACAAAAGAAGGTTTTATTGACGTTTTGGATCTAAAGAATTCAGCAGCCACCTAAAAAAAACAAAGGTACTGACTCATAGTTGGGTACAGATCACCCCAACCGGACACTGTGCAAATTTCCCCAGCAGAGGCGCATGATGTGGGCAGGGCGATGGGCTTCACTAAGTCGTTTATGGTTGCCGGGGACTCAAGCTTCAAGAGCATGATATTGTAGTCCAGGGTCTGGTAGTCAAAGTTCGGATGCTGGATGGACATGAGCACGCCCGTGTACTGCTCTGGACCCTCATGGACCCAGATCATGTGCTCACCCAGCACCACAGCATGACTAAATGGACTAAAGAACCACACAGGACTTGTCATTTGTACTTAGACCACTCAAATTGTTCAAGGAAATATTAAGGTATTAAATATACTGAAATTCCACTCACCCTTTGTGGCACTGAGCTGCAGAGATGACCCACTGGTCGGTGATGAGCGAGCCTCCACAGAAATGGTATCCGTCGTTCAGGGAGACCGCCCAAGGTTGGGAATGAGGAGAGCACTCTTCACCATCAACAATCTTCTCGTTCAGCGGTGCTGCAGCTGCACATTTGTTTTAAATAAATACAAATAATTTGTGCTAAACTGCACTACAATGGGTTGAGCTGGAGCCCAGGAAGATAACTTTGAGTAAAATCCCTTACCTGCAGCAGCCAGAAATACCAAGAGCAAAATCATGGTTGCTTCACAGTATCTACAGTCAGAATGTGCAGGTGGATCCAGGTGTGCTACATTTGTAAACACTGAACGTTCTCGCTCATGTAGGGGTGGAGCTCTCTTTCTAATGCACATAGGATATTAAAGAGCAAAACAAAACCTACAGCTTGCTGCTGAAAATTGAGCTTTTCAGCCATGGGACTCAAGTTAATGCAAATAACCAAATGCCTTTTGGAAGGTCTGCAGGCTTGGTAATGCTTCAAGACATCATGATCTTTGTTTATTCTGAAAAACAAAGCGCAAAAACTTTCATGATCAATAAAACAGGACCGGTTGTCAATTTGCATCGAAATGCAGTCTTAGTACAAATTTCAAGTCTTTGTGGTCTCTCTGGAGGACCATACCAAAATGTTCAGCTTCATATCTTAAAGGATTAATTTGCTTCTGTTTTGGAGCTCGTTATAATATCTTTAAGCTTTTACAAAAATAACCTTGATATATAATTCAATCCATTCTTCCCAAAATGACACTATGCTTATAAATATGTTTTTAAAAAGCACTCCTCTGAGAATGACTGGAATGTTCCAGGGCACACAAATAACCCATAAAGGTGAAGATTTCATTCGTTTTCATTAGAGACCATGAGAGACCTCTCATATTTACTCAAGCCTGCATCGGGCCAAGTCACACAACGGAGACATGACTTCTGCTTTTATATTTATCATTATCACGTAAATAAATGTTTCATCATTCATCACAGGTGCTCGAATCTCAGGCCTGGTTCAGATTATGAACTTTTAGTATACACACTATATCAGCACACAAGAGAAAATCTGATTTTGCAGAATCTAAAATTATTTCTCAGCAACTGTGCTGCATAAATATAACCTTCAAAACAACCAGGAGATCAAACATGCAGGCCTGATAAGAGACCTCTAGAAAAGTTTTGGAAAAAATATAAGAGAGCATGCATAATAAACACAGTGGTGCTTGAAAGTTTGTGAACCCCTTAGAATTTTCTATATTTCTGCATAAATATGACATAAAACATCATTAGATTTTCACACAAGCCCATTTGGAGATCCTTAAAAGATCAGAAGCACTTCCAGGGGTCGACTGATACTCAGTAACGTACCAGCTTAACTTACCCTTCTGTTTCAAAACAAACCAGCCAACACCCAGCAGCGACTACAGTGTCATAAATGTATTTTATTCCAACAGTTTAGGTGAAATGGTGGTTTGGTGTTTCATAATAGCTTGTTACTGTTAATGCACCGCAGACCAGGTTAAACTCTGCACATGTTTTACAAGGATGTTATTAAAATATCTTCTTCTTTTTCCTTCGGCTTTTCACTTTTCAGGGGTCGCCACAGCGAGTCATCCTCCTCCATCCCACCCCGTCCTCCACATCCTCCGTCCCCACACCAACCACCTCCATATCCTCTCCAACCTCATCCATACATCCCCTCTCTGGCCCTCCTCCCCGTCCCCAAGGCAACTGCAGAGTTGCCACCCTCAATCCTGACAGCGTTGCCTGTTTGGCATAAGGTGAATCAAGATCGCCATCTTAAAGTCTGTCTTTTTCTCGACTTGATTTTACATTCCAATAGAATCGACTGTATTTTATATTATCGTAAGTCTTAAGTATTGGCTCATGAGCTCTCTCACCCTCAGCACCAAATTGGGACGTCTTTGGCTCATGCCAAAAGGGTCTCGGAAAGTATGTTTGGATATCTGGATGTAGTTTATTCCAAAGATCCATAGCAATATATACATTCAGAATCAGGCAGATACGTAAATGTTTACAGGTCTGATTAGACACTGGGTCTTACCAAAAGAGGGCGTAGAAGTGCTTCCTTCACTGTTGTATAAAAAGGCTCTCAGATGGTACTTTTGGGCAGCGTACCGCTTACTGCCTCCCACACGGATACATTTTGTCCAGTTATGAGATGTTGAGATGGTGCTTTGTACTGACAGAAGAACGATAGTTATTTCAATAAATTTCCTGCCCTCTGGGCTGTTCTGACTGAGCTGTTTGGAGGCTCTGGACACACCACTGATAAAGACCATTGTCAGAGCCGCCGACAAGCACAAGCAGCTCCCACAGTTTTATTGTCCACCATGTGTGATGGTCTGAAACAGTCAACCACCCCAATTAGTGAGATGAGAGCCTGATAACTCAGTGACACATTTGCAGGACATCTCCTGGTTCTTTATGTATGTACAGTGTGCAGAAGAAGAGAGTCTGTCTTGGAACACCCCTTGTGAATGTCTTCCCACACGGCAGGCATCTGTACGGCCTGTCGCTGCTGTGGATGCGCTGGTGCCTTTTCAACATCCCACTTTCGTAAAAGCTCTTGTTGCACTGCGAGCACGGGTACGATTTCTCTCTGGTGTGAAAGCGCAGATGGACCTGCAGGTGGCTGTGGTGGGTGAAAGCCTTCCCGCAGTGCGAGCACCGGTAATCCTTCCTGCGAGCTCTACCGGAGGAGCTGGTGCTTCATTGGGCTGGGTTCTCGTCATCGCTGAATTTCAGCAGCCTTATGTACTCCTCGTACAAGCGAGTCCACAGCTTCATTCGATGAAAGCTTGTGAAAGGTCCTACAAAGGCAGGCAAAGGGGGTTCTTTTTAGTCGGGGCTACAACCTGAATGTCACAGCAAACGTCTAACTGTGTTCATGGTGATGAAAAAATGCTCTCTTTGCCACCTGCCTGGTGCGTTAAAACCTTCCAGATTTTGGGTAGCTTCCTCCGCCCCTCTCTTTCCACACACAGTTCGCAAGTTATAAGGCATGAAGTTTAAGCCTAACTGCTCGCGCAGAATTTCTTGTTCCAGATATAGTCAAAGGAAACACTGAGATCTTTTGCATACTCCTCGTGGTACCACATCAGGAGCTCCTGCCCTGGTCCGATGGCCCGACTGCACCGGTACAGAATCTCTCCCTGATACTGAAAGGCCACCAGGTTCTGCTCGTTGTCGTTGAGAGTGCAGTTTACGTATCTGAAAAAACAAAAGGGGTTAGACGTTCAGAGAAAATGAGACGTTCAGGTCCTGACCTCATCCAGTTGGCATGGGTCTCTCTCTTGGCGTCGACGTATTGCTCGCTCATTCTGCGTATCTGGAAGACAATGCAGATATAAAATGGAATCATCACCAGGACACATGGCTCTGCGTTTGGGACTGATTCTCACCACCCAGGAGTATCCACTGCTCATGGCTTCCTCCCTGTTCACCAGTTCCCCCTGGTAGGGTCCGAAGTGGGTGCTGACTGGAACGGTTTCACCCTCATTAAACACTCCTAGTCCTGCACCAGGAACACCGGACTCCCGAACCTCTAACCCAGGAGGAAGGGTTAGTTTGGCTCGGTCTGCGGCCCCTATGGGCACTTCGGTGTCTGGCCTAAAGAGAGCCGGACCGTGGACCTCACACTTGTTGATGAAGACGTACCGGCATGCCTCGCAGTCTGGAAGGTGGCAAAAAGAACAGAAATGACACCCAAACCAAGATTCCCAGACTGTCTTTAATCTTGTGTTCTTACAGAAGAAGCCGTCGGGCTCGGGTTCTTCTTCTTTAACACAGACAACATTCAGGCTGCTGAAAAGCTTGTCTCTGGGACTTGACCTCTTCAGGGTCTCTTCCTTCATGGTGCCTCCTGCTGGATAAACAGAAAGAGAAACTCCCTCGAACAAGTCAAGTCAAGTCAAATTTATTTATATAGTACAATTCCTACACAAGGTAACTCAAAGTACTTTACAGATTTTTGTCATTCAAACTCTACACAAGTGCATAGCTGAACGAAATGACTTTCCAACTCAAAAAAGAGTTGAGAGGCCACAGCCAACATGGCGCCGCCTTTGCTTACAGTAGGAAATAATACAAATAACAGGAATACATGAGATAAAGGGAGGAGAAAAAAACATCCCCAGACTATATTCATTAATGCATACAGTTTGGGAACTGAAAAACACCTCTGCACAGTTATGTAACAAGAAAAAAAATGGATCTAAAAATTATTTAGCATTAGGTATGTGCATGTATTTTCTTTGTCCCAAAATTCAAACCATAATTCTGAATTTGAACTTCAGCTCCAAAAACAGAACATGGAACAGTTATCAGAGGTGCGATACTGGAAACAACCAGCAGGTGGCGATAAAAAACCTTTACAAGAAAGGGAACCTTTTATTTAATGAAGGATTGATAATTGTGAGAAAAATCGAACTGTGACCTCACTATAGTGTATCATGAGCAGAATGTTTCATTACACGATTAATAAATAAGACAGTTTATAAGACAGTATGATTACCTATTACAATTCTTAAAACCTCAGACATTAAATAAAATGGACGTTGATTGAATGGTGGTTAGACGGTGCTTAGCTGTACTTGAAACGCTTCTAATCACATTTCAGAATCTTGCTTTGGTACTATTAGGGTGACCAGACGTCCTCTTTTACCCGGATATGTCCTCTTTTTGAGACTTAAAAAAAATGTCCGGGGGGAATTTCACAAATGTCCGGGATTTTGTTGTATTAGAGCTTACATCGAATTTCGGAAGCGTTTCATTCACAAACTAGTCACGCTCTCCCCCTACTCCATTCGGTTTGCTT
>JAVSBU010272360.1:0-11560 GCA_033118015.1 Loricariichthys derbyi | reverse complement strand
GTAAGGGATAGAACTGTGTATTAATCCCTGTTGCCTGACGTGTGCCGG
This sequence comes from Loricariichthys derbyi, assembly GCA_033118015.1. Lineage (NCBI taxonomy): Eukaryota > Metazoa > Chordata > Actinopteri > Siluriformes > Loricariidae > Loricariichthys > Loricariichthys derbyi. The sequence continues at coordinate 11,512 of JAVSBU010272360.1, read as the reverse complement.
ATGCTATGGCGTCAAAACATCGCTTTATTTTGCAGATTTAATGGCGTTATACGGCGATCAAAACGCCAGCGAATTTGCTCTACCCCTTTCTACCGCGAAAACAACCCGAACTACTGCGAACTTCCTTAGAAGAAATTCTGTTAAAAGTTCTTATCTGTTCTATACTAGCCTTGCATGCATTTGTGCTACTTCAACTTTAAATGGAACTTTTGACACCTGGTTTGGATACTGCATATCAATAGGGTGCCACCTACCAGTGAAACGGCTAAAACCAAGGTACAGTAATACCTCGTCACTTCACGCTTCAGCTATTGCGGTGTCACTCTTTCGCGCGTTTTTATAAGATATTAATGGGAAAAATAGTGGGTTTTCTACTGAAATCGATCGGCAGAAAATACATATATTTTATGAATTTTTACATGAAAAAAATCCCAAAATGTATAAAAAATATATTACAAATATTAATTCTAACTAATTATTAGGTATTACAGTGTTATTATTAGCTGTGTTTTATCATTTAAACCAGACCACTGACGTTAGAGTGGACCTCCTTCTGTGTGTTTAGGCTATTGCGATTAGACGGTCTTTATCGCCACCTAGCAGCGAGGCGTTGATGCACGCGTAATTGAGTTGAGCTGGGGTTTAAAGCCTTAATATAGTGTATAAATACTTAAATATACCGTTTCTACTTTGTGGATTTCTGTTTATTGCGGGTGGTACTGGAACGTATCTCCCTCGATAAACGAGGTATTACTGTAGTGCCAAACCACAGTAAACATTTTGCTAATGTACACCACACACTCACTCTATTCCAGAAGATTTTTCTTTGGCACCTGTCTGGTCTTGTAAGATCTGACAATATGGTAAGTGGCGCCACCTACACCACCATGTTCATCAATATTTCCCCTTTAATATTTAGATAAGGGTTAATAGTGCCATAAAATTATTTTTGCCTTTAAAAATATAATTAACAGGCAATGGTTTCAGTTAATTTCAAGTCTATTGTTACATGGTTTGTGTTTCTATGGACCTATGAACACCCTTACAGATCTCTAAAAAAATGGGTCGCATTTGGGATTTCTTCAATACAATTGGGGAGAAAACCTTTTTGACCCCTTATATTAAAAAAAAACCCAAAGATTGCCAGAGTGGAAACATCACCAATTTTCTAAGCTTGTATGGCTAATATAAAAACAAGCTAATTTAGGCTGGCACTTATTTGGTTTTCCTCTCAGTATTTGGTTAAAAACCTTAAAAAACTATAACCCTGACCAGGTTGTAAATCAGGTCATAGCACCAGAATGCCACCTAGGTGATACTTACCCAGTTCCAAACTTCAAGTATCCTAGTACTGTAAAACATCCTAACTTCAGTGGCACACACAAACACTTAAATGTAAAAGCCAAGCAAAAAAAAAAAAGCCATTTATTCTTAAAAAGTGCCATTTTTGCACCTGACTGTTCAACTTCCAGGTGGCGCTGTAACCAAACTGATGAGAAGAATGCCTCATTCTAGAGCTCACTGAAGTTGAGTGTGGTACTGTAACAGGATGCCACCATTGAAATAAGTCAGTTGTTTCTTCTAATTCCTTCCAGATACTCCACAATTAACTGTGAGTGGTATCACTGAAAAGAACCATTCAGGAATCACAGCAACTCAGCCACAAAGTGATAGACCACAAAAGTTACAAAGTCGCTGAGTGCTGAGGTGTATAGTGCATAAAAGTCACCAATACTCAGTTGACTCAATAACTGCAGATTTTCCCCTCTGGCATTAACATCAGCACAAAAACAGTGTGCTGGAAGCTTCATGCCATTAGTTTCCATGGCTGAGCAGCTGCATGCAAGCCTTACATCATCTAACACAATGCCAAACATCAGATGTAGTGATGTAAATCATGCTGCCACTGGACTATGGATCAGTGGAAACATGTTCCATGGAGTCATGCTGCTCTGTCTGGAAATCTGATGAATAAGTCTGGTTTTTCGGAATGCCAGGTGAAAGTTACCTGCCTGACTTCATTGTGCCAATTATGTTTGGTGGAGGAGGGATAATGCTATGGGATTGTTTTTCAAGTGTTGGCCTAGGTCCCTCCTTTGTGATGAACTATATGAATTCCAATGAAATTGGGAAGATGTGTAAAACATAAATCCTTTTCAATGCATATTCAATTGAATATACTACAAAGACAAGATATGTAATGTTCAAACTGATAAAATTTATTTATTTATTTATTTATTTATTTATTTTTTGGCAAATATTCACTGATTTTGAATTTGATACTTGTAACACTTTTTAAAAAAAGTTGGACGGTGGCAATTTAAGTCTAGTAATAAGGTTAAAAAACATATAATGATATGATTTCAAACCGATGATGTCAACAGGTGAATACAAAAGGTGGTACAAAAGCACTAAGTAATTATTGCTTGTTGAATAATGTTAAATAAATCCAGGAGTGCTCCTGGAGAAGACCAGATAATTCGTGTGATGACGGAGACAATGCGAACAACGGCGTTTGATACTTTTTAATCGCCTTTTCATCCTTTCCCTTCCTGTAATGCCACAGTTTACACCGCCGTTATACTGCGAACTTCGGTCTACATACTACCCGCCGACTAAACTGTCTATGTGTAAACGGGGCTTTACATTCATAAATACCACTTAAAACTTTACTGTGCTAAAAAGAAGCCTCATGTGTTATGGTATGAGGGTTTTGTCAGTGCCTTTGATAAAGGTCATTTACACTTATGTGATGGCAGCATTAATACAGAAAAGCACATTGAAATTTTAAATCAACATATGCATTCAAGATGAGATCTTTCCAGGGACATCCATACGTTTTTGATAAGACAATGTAAAATAAACCAAATCAGCAAAAGTTATGACTGAAATATGCAAATCCCTTCTATCTTTCTTTGAGAAACATTGTTTTTAAAGATTTCAATAATGTATTGTGGTATCCTAGTGGTTAACGTACTGGACTATGGACCAGAAGGTCCAGGGTTCAAATCCCACCCCTGCCAAGACCCTTAACCCACAAATGCTCGGATGTAAAAATCTATCAATTGTAAGTTGCTCTGGATAAGGGCGTCTGCTAATTGACATGAATGTAAAATTTCCTTTTCCTTTGCTATTGTCATCACCTGCTCTTTAAAGTCTCAGCCTTTCTTGGATGCTGCTTTTGTACCAAATGTCATATCAGCTCCTGTTGTCAGCTCCTCTTGTCAATATATTGTATGTAGTAATAAGCATGCTAGGCAAATATATACTGATCAGAAAAAACATTATAACCTCACACAGACAGAATAACACATGACTGAAACATTACAACAGTACTTAAAGTGCTGGCGTGGTGGTTTGCACTGCTGCCTCATGGCAAGAGGTTTCTGGGTTTAATCTAAGGTGGGTCCTTTCTGTGCAGAGTTTGCATGTCCTTCCCCTTACGCGTGGGTTTACATCAGGCACTCTGGTTTTTTCCCACAGTCCAAAGACATGCATTTGGTTAATTGATTACACTAAATTGGCCCTACCTGAGTGTATCTCAACTAGATTTGATATAACCTTGTGTAGTGATGTAACCTTTCATCTGCCGTTAATATAGCCTTCAATGCTGATAATGATGTAAAATCAACCAAAAACAGTACTTGCTAAAATTAGGTCTAAATAGTAAGCGAACAAATGGTTCATGTAGTCAGCGTGTTAGCTGTCTGAGAAATATTCAATCATGAGGAACGTTAACAAGGGGCAGCTCATTATGGTCAGACATATAATTATGGTCTGAGCTGTTCCTAAGTATGTCTCAGCCATCATTCACTGTACCCTTTACAGGCACTGTGGCATTACTTAATTCATCAGTTATTATTGGTGGATGTGGCATTCCCAGTGGCACCAAAAGTGCACTGTACTCCCCATGTCCATGTGGGTTTTCTCTGGCACTTCGGTTTCCTCCCAGATTCCAAAAACATGAGTGTTAGATTAATTGGTGTTTCCAAAGTGCCCTCAGCATGTGTATGAGTGAATGTGCCCTATGATGGATTGGCACCCTGTCTAGGGTTGTTCCTGCCTTGTCCTCTGTGTCGCTGGCTAGGCACTGGCCTGTAACCCTGACCCTGACTAGGATAAGGTAGAAAAAAATAAAGAATGAATGAATGCTAGTCTGTCCTCTTGCATGTTCAGCCCTCAACCCCCTTCCCTCCACCCCTTTCTGATACAAATCAAAACTGTGCCATTGATGAGCCATTAGTGATCTATCAGTGTCACAATTATTCAGCCCCTATATAATATTGTTGTTTTTAAAGCTTTCTGGCAATTTTTATGGGCTAAAGTAGAGTGAAACATAATTAAGCCTTTGAGAACTCTATAATGATCCTTCATTTGCTTCAGCTGTGATGTATATATAAACCCCACCCATGAAGGTATTCAAGGTGAGTTGTAATCATGGGAAAGACAAAGGAGCTTCCTCAAAAGCTGAGAGAGAAGATTATTTCATCGCACCTAAAGGGCCTTGGTTGTAAGAAGATTTCTAAAAAATATTAACATCCCAAAAGGCACCGTTGGAAGCATTATAAGGAAGTGTAAAACTTATGGAACAGCTGCAAACCTGCCAGGCCATGGAAGAAAGCCCAAAATTTCATCAAGGGCCCTTAAAAACCCCCATGTGAGTGCCGCACACCTACAGGATGACCTGATGAAGGCAGGAACGAGTGCTTCAGTAGCAACTATAAGACGTGCACTGAATAACCGAGGACTTCATGGCCGGACTCCAAGACGCCTCCACACTTAACCACAAGGAACATCAAAACTAGACTAGAATATGCCAGGAATTTGGATAAGGTTACAGAGTTTTGGAACACACATCTATGGACTGATGAAACCAAACTGGAATTATGACCAGAAGAATGACATCCTCACAGTCAAGCATGGAGGTGGGTCACTGATGATGAGGGGCTGTTTTTTCTGTAGCAGGAACTGGCAATCTTGGTTATGTACCTGCATGATGGAACATGATGTCATCTGTAGAAAAACTAAATCTTGGCAATCATTGCACCTTCCATCAAGACAATGATCCTTAGCACACCTCCAAGTCAAACAAAGCTTGGTTGTGAAAAATATCACCAGATCTAAACCCAAAATCTGAAAATCTTTGGTGCAATATAAAGAAGGCAGCACGGAAGAAATCAATCATCACTGAACTAGAGGCTTTTGCACATGAAAAAATGGGCCAAAATTCCAATTGAGAGGTGTACAAAGCTTACCGAAAACATTTGTTAGAAGTTATAAAAGCTAAACGATGCTCCACAAAGTATTAAAGCAGGGGGGTTGAATAATAATGCACATGCATGTGTTCAAAGAGTTACATTTTTAATTTGAACTTCAAAGTTAAGTCAACTTTTGTTGTTAAAATAGCTCACATATGTATTACTAAATACTGTTTGTTGTTTAATGAAGTTTTTGTTATCTTTCATCCACATATCTATAATGTCCTTGGAGTTGAATATTTCTTATTGCAACTCTATATATGACATCATGCTGGTGGATGATGGAGACCTTTCATTTACATTTATGGCATTTAGCAGATACCCTTATACAATCTTACAATCCAATTGTGGGTTAAGGATCCAACAGTTGTAGCTTGGCAGAGGTGGGATTTGAACCCTGGATCTTCTGGGCTATAGTCCAGTAGCTTAACCACTAGGCTATCACAGTCCCAGTATTCCAGTAGTTTTGCTTCTCTGCCTTATGCTGAGGATGCCCTACAGGTGCTCAATTATATTTAGGTCTGGAGACATACTTACTATTTCATGACCTTTATCTTCAGCTTCCTCAGCAAAGTGGTTGTCATTGGAGGTGTGTTTGGAGTTATCATCATGGTGGAAAACTGCCATGTGGCCCATTTTCCAAAGGGAAACGATCAGGCTCTGCTTCAGAATGTCTCAGTATATGTATACCACTGCTCTCCAGTGTCAGCAGCACTCATGCAGCCCCAGACCATGATGCTACCACCAACATGCTTGACTGTAGGCAAGGGACAGTTTTCTTGGTATTCATCACCAGGGAAAAACTACACATGCTGGACACCATCTGAACCAAACAAGTTTGTTGAGCCAAACAAGTATGTTGGTCTCATCAGACTACATGACATGGTTCCAGTAATCCATGTTCTTGGACTGCTTGTCTTTAGAAAACTGTTTGAGGGATTTCTGGAGCACCAGTTTCAGAAGAGGTTTCCTTCTGGGGCAATGACCAACTTCTACAACCTCTGCAGCAATGCTGGCAGCATTCATGCATCTATTTTTAAGCCAACCTCTGGGTATGACGCTGAGCATGTGAACTCAACTTCTTTGGTTGACACTGGTGAGGTCTGTTCAGAGTGGAACCTGTCCTGGAAAACCGCTGTATAACCTTGGCTACCTTGCTATAGCTCAATTTCAGGGTGTTAGCAATCTAGGCCATCTTTGTGGAGAATAACAATTCTATTTCTCACACCCTCAGAGAGTTCTTTGCCATGTTGCAGTTTTCCAATATGACAATGACCCCAACCACAGTGGACCATGCTCAGCGGAAGCTGGAGAAGCACTGGTAAGAATTTATCAGACAGAGTCATCCTGCTGGAGTGTTTAAACACCATAGTATCATCTGGGATGGAGAGCTGGCCTGAGAGTAGTCAAGCAACTAAACATTTCCAACCACCAGGATTAGAGGATGACTTACAGTCAATGGGACACCTGAGGATGGGCCACTCACAACCACCATATTTTAGTATGTGCGAATGAGAGGCAGACACAAAGGTCTTGGTCACTCCCTGTACTTGCTATAATTAGTTTTGAAAAGCTAACTTCACAGAATTGTAGAGAAGGACAGCAGAATTGCAATGGTGCTCCCTGAAAATATGGTGTACTCCCCCTCCAATGACATCCAAAACCTGCCCAAAGCCAGGTCCTGAGTGATTATTACTGTCTAATCTTCTCTGATCTCTGCCAGTTACTCCTCTGTCAGAGGTGGCAAGTCTTTTGAGGTTTCACAATCAGAAAAACTCCAAAGATCACAGGCCTGGTCAAGCAAAAAACTCCAATGAAAAATGTTGACTAAATTTCACATTGAGAATTTTCAGATGATGAGAGATAAGGTTAGAAAATGCTGCTGTATACACTGTATACACTGCGCACAAACCTGCTCTACAGAACCTGCCATATTCCACAAAAGACTGATATGCTGAATCCTTTATTAACATTGCCACATGGGCAAAGGGGCATGTGTTGCCCCATTCTGGGTAAATGACACAACAAGCTGATGATATATGAAGTGGCTAATGAGCTGCAATTTCATGATAAGTTGTGTTAACTATTTTAGAAATATGAATTAATTTTACTATGGTATTTATTCATTTAATAGAGTAGAGAGAATTTTTGACGGCAACACTGACAAAGCCATATGGCACTCCGGTTGAGAAATGTTCTAAACAACAAGACCAATCACCAGTGGTGAGTACCTACCAACAGTGGTCAAAGGAGGGACAAATCACAAACCAGCAAAGGGGTGTTGGTACTCAAGGCACACTGATATGCAAGAGGATTGTATCTTATCCTGTCAGAATGGACAGAGGAGAGCTCTGTCTGCTCTGACAGCACTTACAATGGGCGCATAAGTGTCAGAACTGGACCTTAAAGAAATGGAAGAATGTTGTCTGGTCTGAGGAGCCCCATTTTATTTTCCATGATGTAGATGGTCATGTATTTGTGCACCATTTACCTGCAAAAGTGACACCACCAGGATGAACTAGGGGAGAAGACAAGCCAGGGGAGGGAGCGTGATGCTCTGGGTAATGTTTTTCTAGGACTCTATGGATCCAGACATTGATGTGGATGTTAATTTGACTCGTAACACCTACAAAAACATCTTTACGGACCAGATGCTTTCAATCTTTTGTCTAATCAGTGCATATCTTGAAAGTGGACTAAAATGTTGATGCATAAGTTCCAGTTTGAAGCTTGGTTTCATTAAAATAAAAAATAAATAGAAATGGGCCCTGTAAAAAATTATTTTATAGAACTGTGTTGTTGTTTCATCTTGTATTAAAATGCTTACTTCTTCTGATATTTAAACTTTAAGTCCAGCTGGATGGACCTCATTGATTCACAGTAGTTAATGATCCCCTTTACACTCAGTCATTTTAAGTAAGGATTATTATCTACATAGGGACAACTCCCATAAAAATGCAGGTGTCCACTTCGGCAGACACATACCAGTGTGAATGTATCTCCTAGGCACATTTAATGACTGAAACCCCTTCCTGTAAATTTCATCATAACGTATGCGGTACATGGACATCATATTATTTGCATATTGCAGTATGCACTGTACCATCCAGGATCAATAAATCCATCAGGCTATTTCGACACAATGTGGTTTAAAAACTTACCAAAATTCAATCCAAATTAAATATGAAGCAGAACAGAAGTGGACAAACCAAACCACTATTCTGCTTGCCCCATTTTAAACAATGTTAGACTTCATCACTTCACACTGCATTGTCCTCTGAGAGCTTTGACTTTCACCAAAGAATGCAGTTTCATTACATCATGGCCCAACCATTGTTATAAGTTACCATTAAGATGAGTCCTAACTGAAGCTCTCCAACAACGCCTGCATACTTTGTTTTGGTTCTTGCCAAAAAGGCTTTTAAGCTGCACATATGTAGCAAAGAAATTAAATAAAAACCATAAATCTGTAACCACCATCAGTTAATGCAGAAATAAATGCATCACTTAATGTAGACATTATCTATTTACAAAACAGGCCACAAAACAGCAGTTTAAGATAAATCATAGTTTTGTTAGCAATTAAACATGTAATTATTAGCTGTCAAATATTTACAAACTTTGCCCAAGACAAGAGATGTACAGATCAGGACAACCTAGGACCTTATTTATAATTGCCTAGCCTGTATACACCAGACTGTAGTAAGCTGTGTTCCGGTTCTTTCAACCCACAAACTAAACACAGCTCCCCAATGGCTTTTGCAAAGCAAAGTTTTTATTTGATATGTATTTTTAATAAATCCAGCAGGTTGCTGATTGACAGACTTCAATACTCTACCTGCAGCTTTCCTTTCATTCTTGAATTCTGCCACCTGCTGGATTATGAACACACCCTGTTAATTAAATTCACTTTAATGTTAAATTGTGTATTTTGAGTACTCAGAGAAAATGAAAGAACACTCAACTACTCAAATCAGAACAGAAAATTAAAGCATACTGCATTGTCAGGCTAGCAAAACAGTGGTAAAAAAGCTAAAATGTTTGTTGCCCATATTTGTGTCTGTACAGCATTTTGGATAGAAAGGGAATAAAAGATGAAGAATAAAAATCAAACATAAATAAGGTTACAACAGTGAATTACAATTACAAGTTGCTTAGGTTTGTATCAATATACACTGCAGGTACATCTCAAAATAATAGAATATCATGAAAAAGTTCAATATTTTTTGTCACTCATTTCAGAATGTGAAACCCATATATTATATAGATTCATTATACACAGAATGAAAAATTTTAAGCCTTTATTTCTTGAAATTTTGATGATTGTGGCTTGCAGATAATGAAAACCCAAAATTTAGTGTCTCAGAAAATTTGAATTTTACAAACATTGGGACATTGTGTAAAACATAAATAAAACAGAATATGATGATTTGCAAATCCTTTTCAACTCATATTCAATCGAATACACTACAAAGACAAGATATGTAATGTTCATTAGACCCTGGACTGTTGATCAACTAAAGTTGTACATCAAGCAAGAATGGGAAAGAATTCCACCTACAAAGCTTCAACAATTAGTTTCCACAGTTCCCAAAAGCTTTTTGAGTGTTATTAAAAGGAAAGCTGATATAACACAGTGGTAAACATCCCAATGTCCCAACTTTTTTTGGAATGTGTTGCAGGCATCAAATTCAAAATGAGTGAACATTTGCAAAAAAAACCAAAAAAAACAAGGGTGTTCGTTTGAATATTAAACATCTTGTCTTTGTAGTGTATTCAATTGAATATGGATTGAAAAGGATTTGCAAATCATTGTATTCTGTTTTTATTTATGTTTTACCTAATGTTCTAACTTCACTGGAATTGGAATTGTACATAAGATCAATAAAAAATGACATTTTAAACATAAATGTCAGGCTTCTGAAAGTACGTTCATTTCCATGCACTCAGTACTTGGTTGTTCCTCCTTTTGTATGAATTACTGCATCAATGCAGTGTGGCATGGAGGTGATCAGTCTGTGGCTCTGCTCAGGTTTAATGGAAGCCCAGGTTGTTTTGACAGCAGCCTTCAGGTCACCTGCATTGTTGGCTTTGGTGTTCCTCAAATAATCCATAGATTCTCTATGGGGTTCAGATCAGGCGAGTTTGCTGGCCAGTCAAGCACAATAACACCATGGTCATCTGGTCATGGTCAACACCATGGGCAGGTTCCAAGTCTTGCTGGAAAATACAATCAGAATCTCCATTAAGCTTGTCAGCAGAAGGAAGCATGACTTTCCTGGTAGATGGTTGTATTGACTGTGGACTTCTGAAAACAGAGTGGACCAACACCAGCAGATGACATGGCTCCCTAAATCATCACTGACTGTGGACAATTCATACTGGACTTTGAGCAATGTGAATTATGTGCCTCTCCTCTCTTCCTCCAGACTCTGGGACCTGGATTTCCAAAGGATATGCTAAATTTACTTTCATATGAAAAGAGGATTTTGGACCACTGAGCAACAGTCCAGTTCTTTTTTTCCACAGCCCATGTAAGACTTCTGACGTTGTCTCTGGTTCAGGAGCGGCTTGACATGACGAATGTGACATTTGTAGCCAATGTCTAGGATTCATCTCTGTGTAATGGCTCTGGATCTTACATAATATTCTACTTTTCTGAGACACTGAATTTTGGGTTTCTACGTTTGAAAAGCAGCCTCCCTCGTGGGATCTTTAGGCGGCGCTGATGCACGCCTAATAGGGATCAGGTGTATCTGAAGATTTATAAGGCAGAAGCAGGCATCAGAGTAACGAGCTGGCATTGTGGAGTTTACGCCCTGCTTGAGAGGGATTGCATGCCACTCATGCTCCAGTCCTGGCTTCTGCCTATGGCATGGCGTGCAGCAGCAAGGCTAGAAGGCGCACTAATCTTATCCTGTTGTTCTTTGTATTTCAGATGCTGTTCCTAGGGACCGAGGCATGTCCTATTTTGTTTACCCAGAGGGAGTTGGGGCTAAAGGTACCACCTACCCTTAGGAGAGGGTAGGTGGCATACGGGCTGGAGCCCGGAGGTAATGTAGACAGACCTGTCTACATTAGGACTTGTAGACAGAGTGTTGGGTTTTGCATCTCTCAACTTTCTCTTCACAATATCCCACAGATTCTCTATGGGGTTGAGGTCAGGAGAGTTGGCAGGCCAATTTGAGCACAGTAATACCATGGTCAGTAGACCATTTACCAGTGGTTTTGGCACTGTGAGCAGGTGCCAGGTC
>JAVSBU010272253.1:452-11561 GCA_033118015.1 Loricariichthys derbyi | reverse complement strand
CCTGACCTTAGCAGGGTCCATCAGCAGTCCCTCTTTAGTAATGACGAACCCTAGAAATTCAGTAGAGTCCTGATGAATAACACACTTTTCAGCCTTCACAAAAAGCTGATTCTCCAGCAGTCTCTGAAGTACAGACCGACCGTGTTGCACATGTTTGGGGACGGACCTGGAAAAAATCAAAATGTCATCCAGATACACAAACAAACATTTGTTGACCATATCACGCAAGACGTCATTGACTAGGGCCTGAAACACAGCGGGGGAATTAGTTAGTCCGAACAGCATCACAAGATACTCGCAATGACCCGTGGTAGTGCTAAAGGCTGTTTTCCACTCATCCCCCTCACGGATGCGGACTAAGTGATAGGCATTATGTAGGTCAAGTTTAGTAAATACCGTCGCACCCTGTAGCAGTTCAAAAGCTCCTGACATCAGAGGAAGTGGGAATTTATTCTTTACAGTTATGTCATTAAGCCCACGGTAGTCAATGCATGGTCTAAGAGAACCATCCTTCTTGCTGACAAAAAACCCCCACCCCAGCCAGAGAGGAGGAGGGACGCATAATTCCAGCAGCCAAAGAGTCCTCAATATAGTTCTCCATTGCCAGCCTCTCAGGAGGAGATAAAGAATAAATTCCACCTCGAGGTGGGCAAGTTCCAGGAAGTAGATCTATGTAGCAGTCATAGGGCCGATGAGGGGGCTCTGGTGGCTCTGGACTTGCTGAACACCAGTTTTAGGTCGAGGTACTCCTCAGGAACCTTGGAGAGATCTGGAACCTCCTCAAGAACCTTGGAAACGGTAAAAGGTTAAAAACAGATTTCAGGCAGTGAGACAGACAGAATGGGCTCCAGCCCAAAATAGTATTTCTCTCCCAATTCACATGGGGGTTGTGTTATACCAACCACCTGTGGCCTAGAACCAAAGGATTCAGGGGAGATTCAATGAGGTAAAAGACTCTTCAAAGTAATTTCCAGAAAGTAATAAACTCACCGGTTCAGTACGTTTTTTTCACTTGGGCGAATTGACCTCCATTTAGAGAATAGACTGCTAATGGCATCTGTATCTTGGTGAATGGAACTCGCCACTGAACTGCCAAAGCTGAGTCAATAAAACTCTCCTCAGTTCCAGAGTCTATGAGCGAAGAGGAGGTCTGCCGGTGGCCTCCCCAAAAAAATGTGGCTGGCAAAATGGTCTGAGAGGAGACTCTTCCTGGATGTGCGCTCGCCAGAATTCCTCTCACTTGTGACAAGTGTTCTTTTACTGGACAAGCCCCAAGGAAATGTCCTTGCTGGCCACAATAGAGGCATACCTTAGATAGGAGTCTGCCGGAGAAAGACAAGTGCGATCTATCTGCATGGGCTCTGGGATTTCTAGTCATTCACAGCTTGTGGCAGGCGAAGAAAAGTTAGGACTGAACCTGGGCACTCTCCTCCTGTGACGCTGCTTCAGCCTGACATCGACCCGAATCGCCAAGTCCACCAGCCTATCGAAATCTGATGGCAAGTCGTGGGAAACGAGTTCATCCTTGATCTCCTCTGTCAGTCCGTTGAAAGACATCATATGTCGCCGCGGGGTTCCACCCCGCAGGGACTGCTAGAGTCCAAAACTGGACGGCAAAATCAGAAACAGACTGGTGACCCTGTTGGAGTTGTAGTACCTCCCGGGCAGCGTCTCGACCTTGCTTAAGTCCTATTTACACGGTGCGTTTTTTTGCCTGCGTCTGATGCATGGGTCGGTGACGTATGTCAAAAATGCATCGTGTAAACTGCACTTTTCTGCACTTCTGTCAAAATTTTACGACGTTTGCGTTGACGTGTGCACTTGACGCATGTTCATTTTCTGTGCGTCAACGCATGGAAGATGCAAGATCCTGACCAATCAGGTAGCAAGACCTGATCACATGTTTTCGTTACCGCATAGCGCACTGTTTATGTAGAACAATGGCCGCTGTGAACATGTCGGTGTCAGTTGTGGACCTACAAAGCAAAGAATCAGTAAACAAGTTGATAAATCTTTATCGGGATGACCCTGCCCTGTGGGACGTACATAGTGATGTCTATCACAAGAAGGACTATCGCCAAGCTGCTCAAAGTCGAATAGCAAAGGAAATGGGAGGTACCGGTATGTAAAGGTTTTGTTTAATAATGACAACAAAATAATTACAACAAAATTAATATCAGTACATGGGTATGCATTCTGCAGTGTACATTATCTTTCCATATGAATATCTACAAACATAATTTAGTGATAACCATCAGCTACATGTAGCTTTGCCAAATTGTCCTCTTGCCATTAAGCTCTCTGTCCAAGAGTATCCTGTGCTCCTGAAAAGTATGCAATGTAATATGTTTTCAGCCCTGACTTTTCTTTCTTTTTTAGTAAAGGAAGTGACTGAGAGATTACACAGTCTTCGTTCTTATTATGTGAAAGAACTGAAGAAATCTAGGGATTCTGCAAAGAGTGGGGCAGCTGCTAATGACGTTTATAAATCTAAGTGGCCATTCTATGACATGCTGGAATTCTTGAAACCTACAGTTTCTTCACGGACAACGAAATGAAACATGGTAAGTAGGCCTGATGTGGGCCCATACTTTAGCCCTGTCTACAGTATATATCTGTGGAATTCAGAACTTTCAGCTAGAAGCAGACTTTCCACTGCCAGTGAACTTGTCCATTTGTGTAGAAGTATTGGTTCCTCTTGAGCTAGTTTCGCATTTAATAGGTGACGTCCCCCTCCTTGTCTGTCCAACGGAAGTAGACCAACTGGTTCATCATCATCTCGCCAAGTACCTGGAATGATGTTGCCATCTTCCTCTCTATCCACAAACCCTTGTGGGGTGTACACATGTAGAACATCGGATTTCATTCTCAAAAAATTGTGCAAAGCACAGGCTGCAAGCACAACATTCTCAACCTTATCCGGTGACAATGCGATTGCTTTTTTTAAGACACCAAATCGGTTTGTCAAAATCCCGAAAGCATTTTCGACAATCTGCCTGGCCCGTGACAGCCTGTAGTTATAGATCCTTCATTCCTGGTTCAACAATCTAGCTGAGTAGGGCTTCATGAGGTTAGGTTTCAAAGGGAAAGCTTCGTCCCCAACCATCACATAGGGTACTTTCTTCACCCTTCCTGGCAGTGGTTGCGGTGGTGGTAACTGCAGTGCTCTGCTTTCCATGGCTTTATACAAGGTTGAATTTCTGAAAACCCCACTGTCACCAACCCTACCATAATTTCCTACATCTATATATGTGAACTTATAGTCAGCATCAACAAGGGCGAGCAATACAATGCTAAAAGTGTGCTTATAATTGTAGAAGGCTGATCCTGATTTCGGTGGCGGAAGTATAACTACATGCTTCCCATCGATGGCCCCTATGCAATTTGGGAACTGCCACGTTTCCCTGAAACCCTCTTTGATTGCTCTCCACTCCTCTTCAGAGGCAGGCATCTGCAGAAATTTAAAGGAGGAAATGTTAAGCACACTCAAAATGGTGTTTAGTCCATGACATGTATGACAGACTTTGTGACAATGATCATCAACTTTTTCAGGTTCTTCACCACAATGAATCCTCTCATCAGATGTCCGAAGATGGTGATGATGAGGAGGTGGAGGAGGATGTCACCTTTGCTGAGGGAAGTGAACAAGATTTAACAAGTGTTGGGAGTGGAAGGTCCACTCACGTTTCAATTTCGATCGAGACTTCTCAAAAGAGGAAGGCTGCAGCATCCCTGAACCATAAACGTCGACAGCGAAAATGTACTGACATGGATGAGCTGGTCAACGTTGCCACAACCACCCTGAAAAGTTTGGGTAGCCCCGAGAAGAAACGCACTGATGAAAGTGATGATGACAGCATCTTTGGCAAACTGGTTGCAAATGGACTCAGACGAATTTCCAATCCAAGTGTATGCCAATACACTAAATTACAAATTCAACAGCTGCTATTCTCAACAGAATTTCAGGATCCTCATCAAATGCAAGTGCCAGCCGGGTCTATGTTTACACCCCCACCACAGCCCATTCCTGTTCCCCATTACCATGAAATGCAACCTCTTCATTCAGCCCCAGTTTCTCATCATTGATATTTCTGGATTTTGACCTTGCTGCTTGCCTTTTCGACCTTGTCTTTTCCCTATCTCCATTGCTGTGTTTTCTGGTTATTACCCTTGCCTGGATTACTACGATTTAGCCTAGCCATGTATGTTCTGTGTAGTTGTTTTGTTTTCATTTGCATCTCATGTCTCGGTTGCCTTATTAGTACGTCGTTTGTTTAAAAAAAGTTTCTTTGTCCTTCCTTGTTCATCTATGCCCTCACAAAATACTGTGCCACTACCACAGCAGACGGTGGAAGCTTGCTCCTTCCAGCAGGTTCTGGAAGCACAGAACCTGACTCTGGGTGAACATCATGTCGCCATCTCATATGTGACCCAGTCTGTTCAGCATCTAGAACAGGGCCAAGTGCAACAGCAGCTCTCCAACTCACTTCATCAGCTAAGTGTCCATGAGGAGGACATTTTTCCAGTGAGTAAACCCCAACTATATGGTGGTCAGCTCGATGCTTGTGCTAGCTTCTTGTTACAGTGCGAGCTGTATTTTGACTGTTCGGCCCCAAGCTCGGATAAGGCCAGAATTGCATTTTTTGCAATGTGTCTAGACTTACTGCCACAGCATTACAGTGGGCCAGGAGGTCGTCCGACAACTCCGCATTCCCACCGAGATAGAGCAGAGGATGGAGGTGGCGGCGGTAGATGGCGCTCCGCTGACTCGGGACAGGGTTACCCAGATCACCGTACCCATTTGCCTAGAGGCCAGTGCCTGTCACAGCGAGAACATTCAGCTCTTCGTTCTGGAGCACTCCGAGTTCACCATCATCCTGGGGCTTCCCAGGCTGCAGCTCTATAATCCCAGCATTTCCTGGAGGTACCAGGAGATCCTCAGCTGGTCAAGCTCGTGCCATTCCTCGTGTCTCCAGCAGCCAAGACTATGAATCAATGCCACGTCAGATCAGGAGGAGGCTGCCATGTCCAAATACGTTGACGAGGTCCTTAAGCAGGGGTTCATTCATCCATCCAGGTCTCTGTTAGCTGCGGGATTTTTCTTTGTTAAGAAGAAAGACGGAACCCTCTGTCCATGCATATGCCATACCAGGGCATAAATAAAATTTCTCATAAATATCCATATCCTGTCACGGTCCAAGAACACTTGAACTCCAATTCCCAGAATGCATCGGAAATGCCTAGCCTGGCGCGCCCTCTATCACCCGAATACTAATTTAACCACCTGTGGCTAATTAGGAGCCACGGTTAAATAGACTCAGGGCGCTCCAGCTCGGTGTGAAGTATTGCCGACATTTGTTGCATACCGAGCGTTGTTTGATGGTTCTATTATAGGTCTCTACAGTTCTCGATTATATTTCTGGTTCCTTGGATTACTGTGTTTTGGATTACTCCTTTGGCTTTGTTTGCTGTGCCTTCTGCTATTTGTGTACTGACTCCGGAGTGTGTATTACGACAACGAGTATTGGACTAAACCTGCCTTTCTAGTCCTTTACCCCTGCGTACGTCTCCTATCCGTCCAGCATTACATATCCCCTGCCCTGCACTGGAGCAACTGAGAGGGGCCAGGTTCTTCACTAAGCTCGACCACCGTTAGTGCTTATAACCTAATTAGGATCAGAGAGGGTGATGAGTGGAAGACCACCTTTATCACTAACCTGGGCCATTATGAATACTTAGTTATGCCCTTTGGTTTATTGTTAGCTCTGTCCGTGTTCCAGTCCTTCATTAACGATGTGCTCAGGGACATGCTAGACAGGTTTGTGATCACCTATATAGACAAAATTCTGGTTTATTCCACTGACCTTCAGACCCATGTTCAGCACATCCGTACAGTGCTGAGGAGATTGGTTCAGCACAACTTATTTGTAAAAGCTGAGAAATGTGAGTTCCATACTCAGTCTATCGCCTTTTTAGGGTACCATATCAGTGCTGAAGGCATCCTCATGAAGAACCAGAAGGTGGCAGCAGTTACCAAGTGGCCCACTCCCATGTCAGTTAAGGACCTGCAGCATTTCCTGGGGTTTGCCAATTTTTACTGGTGCTTCATACGCAACTACAGCCTGGTGGCAGCTCCCTTAACGGCCCTTCTGTGGGTTAAACCTCGTAAGCTGAGGTGGAACTCCCAGGCCGAAGGTGCCTTCAAGAGCATCAAGCAGGCATTCACTATGGCCCCCATCCTCCACCACCCCGACCCATGTCTTCCGCAGAACAATCGTGAGCAAGCTCAAAATTTGAGGTACGGAAATTATTCGCTCTTGCAGATTATATGAACATGTGCACATGTATTGAACGTCTGAAGTACGACAACGCCGACCATATCACGGTTATCCCATTTTTTTGTCCACAAATCGGCAGCAATGCACACTTTTCGCCACTGTGACAGCACCTTAAAGGAGTGGCATCACTGCCTCGAGGGTGCTAGATTCCCGTTCACGGTCCTTACCGACCACAAGAACCTGGAGGATCTCAGGGGTGCCAAGAGACTCAATTCTCGGCAGGCCCGCTGGTTGCATTTTTTATTTTATTTAGTTTTTTGCCAGGTTCTTAAATATAAATACTTAAATATAACCTATCGGGCAGGGTCGAAGAATGTTAAGGCAGACGTGCTTTCTAGGTACTATCGGGAGGATAGGGAGTCAGAACTCCTCAAGGCTCCTGAGAGCATATTATCCAACTGTGTTATCATTAGCACTATCCAGTGGGACCTAGACCGGCGGATCGCCAACTCCTTTATGGAACAACCTTCTCCCATGCATTGTCCCAAGGACAAGTTATACGTTCATCCCCCACCGTGTGGCCTTAATCACTTGGGCCCACTCATCGGTATCTGCTGGCCATCTGGGGGAGGCGCGGACCCAACAGCTGATTGGTCATCGCTACTGGTGGGAGACCATGCATCGGGACATTCATAAATTTGTAGCATCATGTTCAGTCTGCATGCAGAACAAGACACCCTGCTGGCAAGCTACATCTGCTGCCGATTCCATTGCATCCTTGGCCTCATATCGCGGTCGACTTCGTAACCGACCTTCCCGAGTCTGAAGGTTTCTCCATGATCATTAATTTTGTAGACTGGTTCTCCAAGGTGGTAAGGTTTATTCCTCACAAAGGTCTATGTGTGGTGTGGGAAACAGCCCAGGTACTTTATGAACAAAGTTTCCATAATTTCAGTATCCCTGAGGAAATTGTGTCAGACTGAGGTTCTCAGTTTACCTCCAAGGTTTGGTCGGCTTTCTGCAAACACCTGGGGGTCATGATCAACTTGATGTCTGGCTACCACCCCCAGTCCAATGGTCAATGCGAGAGGGCGAACCAGGAGGTGAGCAAATTTTTGAGAAATTTTTTTAGCAATAATCAAAATGATTGGTCTAAATACTTAATATGGGCAGAGATTGCCCAAAACTCCCTACGTAGTGCTTCCACAGGAATCACTCCCTGGGAGGGCTACTGGTCCAAGGAGCAGAGCTGGGTGTTGGCCAAAGATGTCCTAGATCCCAGTCTGGTCGCCGACTTTCATGCCCATCATCCCAAGAGACCCGCTCCCCGCCCGAGAGGTCAGCCCCAGGGCTCTTCCAGGAGAGGTCCAGGAATGTGTATATTGTTAGTCCCTACATGAACATAACTATGCTAGAGCATCTAGTGATGTGGTGCTCCCTAAGGCTCCCTACTATATCTGGCACTTGATATCTGGCACTGCTGGAGTCTCTAAATGGGTCGCTAACTTCACATGTCTCACAATAGAGTCACCTATGACAGAGCTTTTAACAGGCTGCTGAGTGGGTGCATCACTGAGGAGGAAAAACCTGTTTGACACATAAACAGGTCAAGAGTGACACTCCCAAGGGCTATCTTTAGGCCTGTGACTGTGTCACTGTTACCCAGTTGTCACCTAGCCTTCTCAAAAGTCTGGTTGCATGCCTCTGAATCGACTCTGTCAGACTAGCCATAAGCCTACATCTATGAAAATGAATCCTACACTAATGATGGAGGTAGAATAACTAAACATGCTACACTTGGCACAGGAAACAATAACAACAGAAGCCATATTAAAACCATAAATTAAAAGGTAGTTAGCTTCATGTGCTAGCTGCTGATGAAGATGATTCAGCCAATGGGACAGTATACAGTATACAGTACAGTACACGTATATACTCACCACTTTCCACAGCCCACATCACTGTCAAACTCTCTTTTTCACAGCAGTGGAGTAGTTTTCCTCGGCTGCTTGATGCAAACCTGAGGCACATCTGATAACACTTTCCTGTCTATTTACCTCCTGTGTAAGAAGAGACCTGCATCTAAAACTCATGGCATCTGCCTGGACCTGGAATCATTGCTGAAAATAGAGAGGAATTAGAACAGATGCAGTATTTTGTGAACATCTGACCTCATGAAAGGCACTTTGGCACTCTTCACTCCATATGCATGTGACACTCTTCCTTTTTAGACCATTGAGACAGTGGGTGTGCTCAGATAAATGTGGGAGTTAAACCTGTGGTACCATCTCATCAAACCCAAAAACCCCTCTTGACATCTTTTATGGACTTGGGATCTGATAAGGTCTGAACTACCTCAATTTTGCTAGGATCAGTGTGTTTACCCAGGAGAAATAACATGCCTAAGGAAGACTAGTGACTTCTGAAGTAGGTAACACTTCTTCAAGTTGAGTATCTGTCCTGCCTTCCATATACATTTAAAAACTTGTTGAAGATGTTGATAGTGATGCAATGACATATGGGGAAGAGATGACTATGTTATCAATATACAACCCCATGTAATAAGGCAAACAAGTGAGTAGGATTTATGTACAGGGTTTATTAAGACACAATCTGAAAGGCAGAATCAGGGACAGAGCATAGGGCTCAAACCCAGAGTCAGAAAGACAGTAAGCCTGTCATGATATGGATAATAGAAGTACCAAATTGCTGGGGGCAGACAGTAGGGGGTGCACGGGACCTGGCGATGTGGTGACGGATAGAAAGAGGTGCCCACTGACCCTACACTCTCTAATGGCTTTACCGAGGTTACGTTGGCCCTCCTGGTGCCTACTCCAACTCCCCCCTTGGCAGGTGAGATGGTACATGTGTCCCTGGGGAGAAGGGGCACTACTGGCAGCATCACCAAGGAAAGGGCAATGATGGGAGAAAACAATGAGATAACTGAGGTTGCAGGTCTGGCAGGGTTCAGTGCAGGGATGGGCCCAGACAATGACCCTCCGTATGCAACATGAACCTGCGGTACCCCCGTGTGGACCCTTTAGGTCCGGCGCTGCCTGGACGACCACACGTCGGGGGCACAGGGGGTGCTGAGGGAGTCTGGGCGGCGCAGAGAGGCAACTAGCTGTCCATACACTGAATCTAAATCCTACCGAGTTACCTCTGAGCTCCCGCTCGTACGCCACCTACCCTCTACTAAGGGCAGGTGGATACCTTCATCCCTCACCTTCTCTGGCGCCATAAGAGCACGACTTAAGTGTGCAACTGCGAGCGCAATCCCCCTTTCTGCCCACGGTGCGGTATGCACGTTTCAGCCATGGGATGTGGCCTAGCAGGAAGATGGAACCCACATATCCAATAACCTCGTTACCAAACCCCATATGGCAGCGCAAGCCACGGCAGATCAAACCGATCGCTGGGCCAAAAGATGGAAAACAAACTTACCGTATGGGTGGCTGAGATAATGACCCGGCATTGCTTGATCGCTTGACTCGCGCTTTTAAAACAGCACGCACAGCTGAGTCTAATCTGAAACCTGATAGCTCCTAAGCAGCCCGCAGCACGATCGCGCATGCGGGCGCCAGATACAGGAAGACTCAGCTGTGCACTCAAGCCGCACTCAGACGCCGCGCCAAGTTGCCAGATAGTGGATAAACCCACCATCCAGTGCGACGCCTGACAGATTCAGGTCTGGACTTTGACTTGGCCATTCTAACACCTGGATTTGTTTATTTGTGAACCATTCCATTGTAGATTTTGCTTTATGTTTTGGATCATTGTCCTGTTGGAAGATAAATCTCCGTCCCAGTCTCAGGTCTTTTGCAGTCTCCAACAGGTTTTGTACTGTCATAAACAGTAGGCAGTCCGAGATCAAAACAGGAAACAGGTAATCCTAGCCAGGCAAAGGTACAAGGGGTAAATCCAAACAAGGGTAAACGGTATAACGAACGAGAGGTCAGAACGAGATAACAATCCGATTACATGAAATGCTATCAGTAAGGCAACAGAGTCAGCAATACTTCGCAAAGCGAAACGGAAAGCGTGCCCTTATATGCACGCTGGTAAATGAGTTTCAGCTGTGGCAGTTAATACTCAGGTGATGAGGAGCATTTGGGTGCCGCCTCCTCACCCTGAGACTGGGACCTGTAGTTCGAAGTCTCCTTGTGAAACTCAGTAGGATTGGAGGTTGTGACAACATGCCCCAGTAAAAGTGATCTAACAACACCCATGGTGTGTTGCATGACTTTGATAATTTTGCTGAACTTGCATTCTGGCTGACTTTGCTGCTTTTGCAATGTTTTAAATGATATGTGCTGAGTTTTGCTGACATTTGGATGTTTTTGAGTGATTAATGCTTGTATTGCTGTATTGGTTGATGGATGTATGCTGAGTCTGTTGAAATTTGAGTATTTTCTGTGATTGTAAGATTTTGAGGTTTTTAACGTACTTTAATAGTTTAAGTGTTTTTAAGGTTAAATTTAAAATATTTGGGATTTAAGCTTGCATTATTGAAGTGAGTGAGTGATGTACTGATTTTGATGGATTTTGAGTGCTTTGAGAGAGTTATGCTGCTTTTGCTGGGTTTGTGAATTTGAATGTGTGTGAAGCTGATGGGGAAGTGCTTGCATTTTCTTAAGATTTAAACAAGAGGTTATATTGTGTTTTGAAGTTAAGGGTTTAAAAGTTATTTTATAGAGTTTAACACTATTCTTCCGAAATCCCCGAAAAAAAGTTTGTAGTGGAAAATCCCCCAGACCCCTGCTGTGTGTGATTAATTGCCTATTAACATGCAAATGAATTTGTGATGTGTGAATGAATTGACTGACCACAG
>JAVSBU010272033.1:0-18638 GCA_033118015.1 Loricariichthys derbyi | reverse complement strand
GTTATGCATTGCTAAATTATACATGTGTGCTTCTTAGATATAGCCATGTATTTCATAATTTAGGATGGTTTCTAGATGTTTCACATGGCAAGAACGGATTAAATCTATTTCAGTTATTTTAAATGGGAGAAATTTGTTTGATATACGAGTTGACTGAGTTACGACCTTGGTTACAGAATGAATTAAACTTGTATCTAAAGGTACCATTGCAATATATAACGGTACATCAGTACTCAACCTTGTTGGAACTCGTCAAATT
Organism: Loricariichthys derbyi; assembly: GCA_033118015.1. Taxonomy (NCBI): domain Eukaryota; kingdom Metazoa; phylum Chordata; class Actinopteri; order Siluriformes; family Loricariidae; genus Loricariichthys; species Loricariichthys derbyi. The sequence continues at coordinate 18,379 of JAVSBU010272033.1, read as the reverse complement.
CAGTTCTTGACACATTTATCTCAGCAATCGCATTTGTTTGATGCACAGAGCTCTTGCTTAAACTTATATGAGTCGAGTCGTTCGACTCGATAGACCAGATTAAATTATATCTAGCTAGTATAGACTAGATAAATCTCCTTGGTTTATGATGCATTTAACATATGATTGATTTGTTGGAATCATGACTGTAATGCAATGGGGTCTTGAACTAATTAACTCATTTTACATTATTCCTTATAGGAAAAAAATTGTTCTGCAATTGATGAGCCTTCTGGGATGAATTGACAACGACTACCAAAGTACCAGAAGCATTCCAGTCTTTGAACATGCGTCCTGTTTAGGGTTGCACTGGAGTGTATGAAAATGAATAAAGGAATGAATGAATAATTAATTTACATGCAGCTTTGAACTAACATACAATGCAGATCAAAACTACTGAAAATCTATTCTATTTTAACTTTCTCCTGAATTTAATAGAAACATTTTCAATAGTGGCCTCATACTTTTGGTGCTGTCTATATATGTCAATATTAATGCTTTCCACTTTGGGAAGTTCATGCTCTGTTTAAGCTTCGGTGTAATGCATTATTCCATAGATATACACTGAATTACACAGAAAAGGTGGCACATGTTAAATAAGCTTAGATAAGCCAAAAGGCAACAACATTGGTTTGCTTTTGCTACTCATTTTAATGAAAAGCAAAACATTTGCAGTCAGGCTGAGTAGCTGGTACAGGCAGAATAATCCTAATAAATACCCCAAGATATGGTGATATGCTTAACAGAACTACCATAGTATTTAAAATGTACGGGAAAACACATTCGTCTGACTGCTGTTGTATACTGCTCACATTTTGTGCTAACATTTGTTTTTGCAATTATCTCTAATTAATGAGTGAATTAAAAGGGTATTGAAGGAAAGTGAAAAATGGAAAGTGGCACAGCATGGTATGGCATCGACGGGCTGGAAGGAGAGGAATGAATCACCTGCTGTGAACGTAATTTGCATTATCTCCTGAGCTGGGAACGGGTCTTTTTTACATAACCTATAAATTAACTGTAGCTCTCTGGTTCTTTTCAGTCTCTTGTGTGTACCTCTCTGTAAGCAGGAAATTAAAGTCCGTACCGTCTGACAGATTGGTGTAGCATCCGGAACAAAGGAAATATATTACTCTGAGCTGGGAGTGAATCTTACTGTTAATACTATCGCTCAGCAAGGACAAAAAGCAGCCCGAGTAAAAAGTGTCACAAAGTACTTGTGAGCTACAAATCACACTCCTCTAAAATCCAGAACCACCAAACACAGCTCTGCAGCAGTAAATCACAGGCTAATATGCACAGTCCAATGCAAACGTTTTAGCAAAACTGATTACATACCACATTTTAAACAAACCAGAATGTTTTTTTTTTATTTTAGATTCTTTAAAGTAGGCACCTATTGATTAGATGGCAGCTTTGCACATCTTGGTATGTTCTCGCTCAGCTTTATAAGATCGTCACCTGGAATGTTTTCAATTACCAGCTGTACCTTATTAAGAGTTAATTAATTGAATTTCTTGCCCTCTTAATGTGTCTGAGCCCATGAGTTGTGTTATGAAGATCTAGAGTTCCTATACAGTGAATAGCTCTATATCAGTAACGTTTTAATCCATATTATGGTAAGAACGACTCAACTAAGAAAAGAAAACCACAGTCCATCATTACTTTAAGAAATGAAGCTCAGTCAATCCCAAACATTTCAACCAACAACTGATCACCAACTCTGGGAACTCCCTCAGGACTGTTGTTAAACCATTTGAGGTGATTATTGGTGTTTGTACTTGTATTGTAGAGAATGTAAATGTTTGTAAAGCTGGAATCAAAGAAAAAGGACCGACTTTGAAGAATCAAAAACACATTTTGGTTTGTTTAACCCTTTTAAGTTTACTACATGATTCCTTATGTGTTCCTTCATAGTCTGGATGATTCAGTATTCGTTTACAATAAGGAAAAAAAAACAACAACTTTGAATGAATTTGCTTCAGCACAGTATCAGTGTGACCCAATATTTCTTTCCCTTGAACACTCTTTCAGCTGCAGAAATCCTGAGTGGGGAAAAACCGCACTGTCACGGTTGGGGGATTTAAATAGGAATAAAGACTCAAATGCAGGACAGCATAAAATAAAGATATATTTATTTACAAAACACAAGAAAAACCAGGAACCAATAATAAACAAACCAAAAACAGCCAAGCCGGCTGATGCCCGGGGATCGGCGGAAGCTAGGGCGCACTGGACCTCGAGGACACGTCCCTTGGTCGTTGGCGGGCCCTGCCTAACGACCTGAGGAAGGAGGAGAACAGGAAATAGGACAAAACCCCAAGCCTACAGGCAGACCAACCCTATAGGTAACCACTGCTGGAAACCCTTTTACATGTGGGGCACACACAACCAGACAGTGTAATCCCAGGGAGTGCCTCAGGGGGGCTAATGACACCAGAGGGAATCCCCATTTCCCTACACTGTCTAAAGGTCCCTATATTACCTCCGAGCTCCTGCTTGTACTCCTCCTACCCTCTACTAAGGGCAGGAAGTACCGGTGTCCCTATTTCCCTCTGGAACAAACAAACATGGGGAGATGCCTTGGGCTGAATTCATAATATCTAGTGCACCATCTAGTCCCGCTGTGCATGCCACTCTAAAGGCAGAAGCCAGGCTGGGAGCTCAAGTGGTGTGTGATCCCATTGTGAAGGGCATAAACGCCACAATGTCAGCTCAAGGCTCCACAGCCTGCTATCTGCCTTAAATAATGCTGACTGCACTTGATTCCAATTTGGGCGTGCATCAGCGCCGTGCCGCTAGGTGGCGATAAAAGCCCACTACATGCAGCTGGGCCGCCATTAAAACCCTTAAAACAGCCTCCTCCTTAAACGCACCTTCTGGGAAAACCTGTTGTTGCCCCCAGTATAAACATTGTAAATATGACTACACATCTTTGTTTTTAATATTTGAAGTCTTGAATCCCCTCCTTCATATAGCTCAGTGGTTTGGTCCACATCCTATCATCACCCCAAGCCACACCCATTTTACTCTAGATTTATATTTAGAATTAATAGTAGAGTTCCCTACAATTAGAGGCATAGTTGTTCACTCATTCATTCATTTTCTTATATATTAATCCTGGAAAGTCTTGCAAGAAAGAAGTCTGTGAAGATTCTCAGTTGTCCAGGTCATGGTAACAATGACCCCCCCATTGGAACCCCCACCGGACCACAAATTGGGGGTCATTAGGACCTTGCAACACAGGGCACAGAACATCCCTACAACCATAGAGGATGGTATGAGCAAGGAGTTAAAGAAGCCATTTTCGTCTACCTGGAATGGCCATCACTAAACAGAGGTGGGGGGCTAAGACAGTCCTTGGCACACTTTCTAAACAACTGAAATCACACTAAAACCCAGCTGGTTTCAGTGGACAAGAGGACAGAGAGAATCAGCGTTCTATTGTTCACCCTAATGGGCCATCAACTTATCACCCAAATGACTCTCAAGGCCATTCACACCCAGCCTCCAGGGCCCCACACCAACAGGACGACTCAACCACACCCCAGATGACCTTTTCATCCATGAGAAGATATAGCTGATACTCCCTACTAGTCAGTTTGAACAGAAGAAGTCTTTCGGATGAGAGGTGAAACGTCTTCAAGAATCTACAGGAAAGTCCAGTTGCTCTCTTCTACCACTCACTGTTGCAGGAAAGCTGGTGCTTAGCCAGCGACACAGGGTGAATGGCAGGGAACAACCCAAGACAGGGCGCCAATCCATTATAGGGCATATTCACTCACACACTCAAGCACTAACGCTACCACTTTTGAGTGCTCGAGCAAGACCCTTAAACAAAAATTGCTTGGATTGTAAGAAATTGTAAGTCACTCTGCATAAGGGTGTCTGCTAAATGTCGCAAATGTAATGTAAGGACACTTTGGAAACATTAGTTAACCTAACATGCACGTCTATGGAATATGGGAGGAAATTGGAGTACTAGGAGAAAACCCACACAGACATGGGGAGAACATGCAAAAACTCCACACAGGTGAAGCCTTTTTTTGGGATTGAACCAGGGATCTCAGAGCTGTGAGGCACCGTTGTCCATAACTCATTTGTAAAGTTGTGTAAGTAGAACATTTCTGACAAATATATGGTTTGATTTAGTTTGGTTATTCATTGAAGCATTTCTTCTGCTTTTATTACCGTACTTAAAGCTTAACATGTTTTTAAGCTAATATAGCAGACTCTGAGATTAGACCAGTAACAGATATTTAATGACTTATATGCAAATTCATATTGAAACCATCTTCATGATGTTTCCCATTACAAATCTGTTAGATGAAATAATGTCATATTTATTATACATATGAAACCTACAGCACCTCCATTAACTTTCCTGTTAAAGTTTGCTTTTGGCGTACTTTATACATGTGCTGTCTATTCAGAGCATGCTCTGGATTTTCCGCTAAACCTCCATTGTTTCTACGTATCCCACAATGAATTAATGACAGGTTTTCAGTTTTGGGTGGTGTTGTGCAGCGCCTGTTAAGGCTATGGCCTCAGATTGTTCAGCCGGTAGTCCGATACACTTCTTGTATTACAAAGTGTCAATGGAATGTTAACGGAAAGTCACAGTACAAAGTCACAGTAAAAAGAAAGGGAAAGAAGCTTGGGAAAATTCTGCACATCAAAGAGAGATGAAGGGAAGGTGATGGTTAAATAAAGGCTGGACATGCAATGTGTATACTAATTATCTTTTACTGATTAAACGAATCGGTAATAGAAATTAAAACGTTTAAGAAATTATTAAAATTCTGCTCAATAAACCAAAATCATCATCCAAAGATTATGTGATTTAAACCGTTAGGCCTGTGGTGTAACTCCTGAGGGTTAAGGTTATATTGATTTTATTAAATAGATCCAAAAAACCGAGCCTTATATGTATCACATTTGCTGCTAATCTTTGAGTGTCTCAGTAGAACAGTGAGTTCTCAAAGCTTTAAGAAGTGATAAGCCACTGAAGGCTTGATACATTAGCATAGTTGAACAGTAGCTTTAAGCAGTAGCAGACGCCTCTAAGCAGCTGGTCCTTGTCAGGGAGCTGTCAGGACCCAGAGACTGTGGGGAGAAGCCTGCCACCCCCTCATTTCACCTCCTCCCCCAGATGTCTCAAGTTCCTCGTCCATGTGGTCCCCTTCATCAGTGCAGCGTATAATCCCACAGCACATCCATACACACCAGAGATCTGACTCCGCATTCTGCCAGCAACCGTACCGCTCGTCTACTCCGCATTGTTCAAGTCGAAATAACTGTATGGTTTTTTTCATGCCCTTCGATGGAAGATATCACATTTTCCCTTTCCTTCCCTTTAAAAAATCCTATGTAGGAAGGTTTTAGAAATTTTCTTAGATTTAAACATCGTATACAGTATGTTGTAGATTCTACAGTGGACTGCATATATTGTTACTGTTAGAAGGTGCCTTCCCACCATCTCATTTAGCAAGCATGACATTTTAGACGATATAATAAAATGACATAAAATTAGCCAACAGCAATTAAAAATCATAATAAAAACGAAAAGATTCTGTTCATGTTTTATGAGCTCTGGTGTCAATAATAGCATAGCCGTTATTTGCCACTGAAGCCAATTAAACTAAGTGACCAAATATTTTTGGCTACCACTTCTAATTAGTGTTTTTTCCCATTTAAATACTTCATATGAAACAAACTAATATAGAATCCCCATAGAAAAATAATGGCATTAAAATGGGTTATACTGAAAAGCTTAGTGGCTCTTATTATGGAATTTTAATAAGTTTCTACTTCCCCAACAAGTCAGTCCAACAACTTTCTTCTTCAAATGTCATGGAAGTATTCCTTATTCTTAAATGTCATGATTCAATCTGATGAAAGTACATTTCAATATGTCTTCACAAAGCCATGCTTCGGTCTCATGGAAATACACTTCAATATCAGTAACAGCACGCTTCAATCTCATGAAAGTACGCTTCAATATCACTAGGGCATGCTTCAATCTCATGAACGTATGCTTCAGCATCATAATGGCACGCTTCAATCTCATGAAAGTACGCTTCAATATCATAATGGCACACTTCAATCTCATGAACGTACGCTTCAATATCATAATGGCACGCTTCAGTCTCATGAAAGTATGCTTCAATATCATAATGGCATGCTTCAATCTCATGAAAATATGCTTCAATATCATAACGGCACACTTCAATTTCATGAAAGTACGCTTCAATATCATAATGGCATGCTTTAATCTCGTGAAAGTAAACTTCAATATCAAAATGACATGCTTCAATCTCATGAAAGTACGCTTCAATATCATAATGGCATGCTTCAATCTCATGAAAGTATGCTTCAATATCATAATGACACGCTTCAATCTCATAAACGTACACTTCAATATCATAATGGCACGGTGCAATCTCATGAAAGTACGCTTCAATATCATAATGGCATGCTGCAATCTCATGAAAGTACGCTTCAATATCATAATGGCACGCTTCAATCTCATAAACGTACACTTCAATATCATAATGGCACAGTTCAATCTCATGAAAGTACACTTCAATATCAAAACGACATGCTTCAATCTCATGAAAGTACGCTTCAATATCATAATGGCATGTTTCAATCTCATGAAAGTATGCTTCAATATCATAATGACATGCTTCAATCTCATAAATGTACACTTCAATATCATAATGGCAAGGTGCAATCTCATGAAAGTACGCTTCAATATCATAATGGCATGCTGCAATCTCATGAAAGTATGCTTCAATATCATAATGGCATGCTTCAATCTCATGAAAGTACGCTTCAATATCATAATGGCACGCTTCAATCTCATAAACGTACGCTTCAATATCATAATGGCACAGTTCAATCTCATGAAAGTACGTTTCAATATCATAATGGCATGCTTCAATCTCATGAAAGTACGCTTCAATATCATAATGGCATGCTTCACTCTCATGAAAGTACACTTCAGTATCATTATGACACGCTTCAGTCTCATGAAAGTACACTTCAATATCATAATGGCATGCTTCAATTTCATGAAAGTACGCTTCAGTATCATAATGGCATGCTTTAATCTCGTGAAAGTATACTTCAATATCATAATGACACGCTTCAATCTCATGAAAGTATGCTTCAATATCATAATGGCACGCTTCAATCTCATGAAAGTACACTTCAATATCATAACAGCACGCTTCAATCTCATGAAAGTATGCTTCAATATCATAACGGCACGCTTCAATCTCATGAAAGTACACTTCATCCTCACAATAGCATGCTTCAATCTTATTAAAATACACTTCAATATCTCAACGGCACACTTCAGTCTCATGAAAGTACACTTCAATATCATAATGGCACGCTTCAATCTTATGAAAATACACTTCAATATCATAACCGCACCCTTCAGTCTCATGAAAGTACACTTCATCGTCACAATGGCACGCTTCATCCTCATAAATATATGCCTTATCCTCACAATGACATGCTTCATTCTCATGAAAATACACTTCAATATCAGAATAGCATGCTTCGTTCCCGCAAATGTATGCTTCTATATCACAACAGCATCTCATGAGAGTAAACCTCACTTTCACAATGGCAAGAGTCACTCTAATGAAGGTATGCATCACTATCACAATGGCACGCTTTAGTCTAATAAAAATACACTTCAATAACTCAATGTCATTCACTTTATTGAGGCTGACCTTCATTTTTTGAGCAGGAGTTGGACTGGGACTGTCAGTCATCGTCATGTCATTTTACAAAGTCCCTAAGTCTTAACTTTAACTACTGTTTAGTAAGTTCAGTGTCAGGCTTCTTTTAAACAATAATGTTATGTCTGAATGGCCCAAGGCTAAAGTGCTTGTTATAAACCTGAAAAATCCATCCATGGTTGTAAGGTTTTGAATATTTATGTGAAAAATGTCCACTACTATACGCTGGTAATAAGTATATAAAATAACAATAAAAGGTTGTTGAATAAATGTCAGTATCAGCGTGGATTGACGTTGAAGTTTGCAAATGTTTTACCTTCATCAAGGCTGTTGCAAAGGTTAGAATTTGCAGCACGTAGTGTTGCTCAGTGGGATGTCAGGCAATTTATGCTCAAATGAATAACAATAAAATCAGCATTGTCATAGTCGGGACATGACGCACATCCGTTCACTTCCTTTAATTAAGATCATTAAATCTTTAGAGTTTGACCGTTTGCCAGGCTGCCACGATGTTTAATATATTCTGATCTGGTGTCAGTCTAGACAGAGATGCAGCCTGACATTTACAAAAAGGGATGTTAGCAGGTAAATTGGCCGTAATTTGTCCAAATTTGTGTGTATACACTGTCTGTGATGATGACTGCTTTTGCATACGGGGAGTAGATGGAGTGCTGTGTTGCTCTTCTCTAAATGGAACGTAGCTCTGTCACAATGCGGCTCCAGAGCGATGGATCTGAAGCGAAATGAGCAGGCCTGGAGGCAATGATGGGTAATAAATAAACTTTTCACAATCAGTAAGACTTCTGCTCACAGGCAGCCTGCAATAAGCCTTAATCTTGCTCGGTTAGAAATGTATTAATGTCTGACCGCATATATGCATAAGAAATGTGTGACTGTGCCAGTCTGCCATAGCTACCTACACATGTCCATACGCCCTAATTCTAGCAGGAATGCTAAGTGCATCTTTCATGCTTTCTGAACGTCCTGCTGGATTTATGGTATGGCATGATATGGAATTTATTGTCATTCAGACTCTACAACAGGTGCATAGCTGAAAGAAATTACATTTCTCCAACTCAAAAGAGAGTTGAAGTAGCCGCAGCCACAAGGTGCCGCCATTTTACAATAGGAAATAATACAGAATAGCAATACATGGGGTGAGGGGAGGAAAAAAAACATCCCCAGACTATGCTCATTAATGAGTACAGTTTGGGAACTGAAACAAACCTCTTCACTGGGATGCAAAAATACACATTACAACATACAACATGAGGAATAAAGCAAGGAAGTCATAGGAATAGGGGAATAAGAGCGTCTCTGAGTAGTGCACTTTTAGGGGATTGTTTTTGTTCCAGCAATGACCTTGGCCGAGGCCCACACTGATATGGAGTCAAAAACAGATACGGAACAAAATCTATGGCAGCAGTCACACACACTTGAACCATAACTACCTCTAGTCCGTATTAGATTGTCCAGTCCATTTAAAATTATCCAGTTGGTCACCAAGATGATCCAAACGCCTTTGCAAAGCAGCGAGCTTCTCCAAGATGATCCCAGTCTCGCGTCTTAAAGTCACAGTCTATGAAGACTTTAAAGTCATGTACAGTACCTTAAACTCTCTCTCATCATGAAAGACGTTTTATACCTTTGTAAAGTTGCTCTTGACTGCGTAAGCTAAAAATATCCCCAGTAAAAAAAAAAACAATCAGCATGTTAAACATGGACAAGAAGTTCCAGCCAGTCCCTGCAAGAAACCAACAGTCAAGTGAGCGCTTCATATTGGACAACAAACCCACACTGCATGCAGCCTTTCCTTTTCATCAAGTTAGATTTGACCACCATTCAAGGGCAGCATGGTGTTGCACCAGTTAGGGTTTGTTCCTGACCTTTGACTCCAGCTGTGTGGGTTTATTCCAGGTGCTGGTTTACTCCCACATTCCAAAGACATGCATTAGATTAAGGTGATTATACTAAATCGGTAATGTAATGTTTTGCCTTTCGTTAAATAGCCATTAATGCTGAAAGTGATGCTCATTCAGTCATTCATTCACTGTCTTACCCGCATAATTCTTTACAGGGTCATGGGAGTGCCTAGCTGGCGGCATAGGGGGTATGAAAGGAACAACCCTAGAAAAGGTGCAATAATAATAATAATATTTCCACTATCACAGACCCAGTCTCATAGGCCTGGAGGAACACAAAAAAGCTCCTGTAGAAGCAAAACATACCTAGCTCAGACAGAACTGCCATTGCACTGAGAGATACAACCATAGACCATCCGATAGAGCAGTGTTAGGAACCAGGAACCAGACAGGAACCAGACTGAACGGCAAGGTCACCCTCTTTAACCATACAGGAGTTTCTAATTGTCCAGTTGTTTTCATGTCCATGTTAGGATCCTGATCTTGGATTTAGTCTGGTTTCATTGGCTGGTCAGATGGCCCTCCTGATGGGTCTTAAGGTTGATACTGCAATGGATACTGGGTTAAATAATGCCAAAACCAGCTGCTCTGCATTGGGCTATAATTAGCGAGGCGCATCTGCCATGCCCATTGCATGGTGGGAGTCCTCTCGGCCGAGCACACCGGGTGCCGTTCTGGCCCTCTAGTGGCAGGCTGAGCTGTTGCCGCTGGTCTCGTGATACATGTAATAAATAATATCAGGTTTGCTCTTCACTTCCAGCCTTATTTACAGAAAACATTAACCACTGTTTGAAACAGCGCAAGCACAGTCTTAGCTCTAGTGTGAAGTTTGACCATAAATCATGGCGATTTCTCAGCAGACCCCTCAGCAGCAAGATCTAATAGATAATTGATTTTCAGAAACCACTTGATCTTGGGCACTCACACAACCCCATTCATATACACTTCTTCACACCTATAGGAAATATAGAGAAGTTAGTCCATCAACCAACATGTATTTAAGGTGAGAAAGCAAAGAGGAGAACATCCAAAACCTCGTCAGTCAGTACAGGTTTGGTATTGTTTTATTGGCTTTACACTGGTGCTTCTTATTGTGGGTAAGTACTTAAGACTGTACTACTAATTAGAAGGTTGTAAGTTTAAACCCTGGCTCTGCCAAGCTGCTGCTGTTGGGCAGCTTCCAACTGTGTACACACCAGTGACATACAGTCCGGCCCTGACAGGTGTGCTGCTCTGCATTTTCTTGGTTGCTATAGGATGTATTTTTGCCTGTATTTTTTGAGTGTGCTACTAACCAGTCAAAACTGCTCATTAGAATGACTTACAATAATATTTTTAAGGGCTTGGTAAAGGGGGTCTATTAAGAAATAAACAAGGACTCTGACCAATCAGATTTATGATTTTCATTACAGGGGCTGGCCTATAGGATTCCAAACCCTTCTCCACATAGCGAAGAAAGTTCACTATCTATGGAAATACTACTTTAGGTAATGTCAGATGGTGACTTGCAAGGAAACTTGAAGTAATTCAGCCATGCCAGCCAAGTCTACTTCCAAAGTAATAGAGCATTTTATGGCAAAGGAGTAGAAAATGGAATTTATTTTCAAATAAGCCTAACAGACTGGTGAGTTTGATGCTTGCTTAATGTTTTATTCTGCCCTGACATACTGTATACACAGGAAATTAGCAATTCTACGTTACTGATCAGTTGTACTTGTAGGAATGGTGGATTATTTTTGAGTTGTTGTTCATACAATGATTTAAAGTTACACATAAGTTGACTTAATAAATTTAATTGGCGGTGGCGGAATGGAGTTTGATGGTGTTGCAGAAGTGCATAATGTTAATTACCATATTGCAAATTCACACGTCCTGATATAGGATATATTAGAAATTAAGGTAACACTTGGTTCTCATAGTATAGATGTTGTTTATATGAGAATTGAGCAGATGTAAAGACCCGAGCAACCGAGTGACAGAGCCAAACCATTACAGCCAGACGACTGGGTGCTACCCACACTATCCACCATCTAAAATGCCGACTGTGGGAGTGTGTGTTGGAAAGGGCCTTTTCTGGAGCAATAAAAGAAGGTCTCTGTAACGGCTCTGGCTGCTTCCATTCATGGAAGCAGCCTTCTTCCAGGGCTCGTAAAGGCAGCTGCGCCACGTTCACCGTGATGCCTAATTGGCATCAGCTGTCTTTAAAGCTTAAAAAGACGGAAGCAAGTCAGAGCAGCAAGCTGGCATTAGCGTGCGTTATGAGTAGGATCGCACGCCGCCGCTCCAAGCTCGCATCCTAGTGTGTGTGGCGTGCAGCAGTGGAGCTAGTGACACACTAGTAACATCTTTTCTCCTTTCTCTTGCAGATCCTTTCTGCTGACGCGAAACACGTCTGGGCTGGTGTGCTTTTACCACCTGTTTGCAGCGCCACGTGGAGTTTCATTTTCCACCCGTTGCAGCGCTGCACTCGGGTTTAACAGGAAAGTAAGGTAAGCACACCAGCCCCCCATGCAATGATGCTGAGAGGGAGTTAGGGATGAAGGTACCACCCTTCCTTTATAGAGGGAGAGTGGAGTATGGTCAGGAGACCAGAGGTACAGTAGGCTTTGGCAAATAGTGTAGGGATAGTGTCATCCACTGGTTCCATCCTGGAGCCCTGCCTGGTCATGTTGGTACAGCCCAGATGGAGAGAAACCACACGGCAGTGGCCAAGGAGAAGCCCCCCGATGTGGCCATTCTGGCACTGGCCACACTTAAAGGGTCCAGGCAGTGGCCTACCGAGGATGTGTGCATAACCTGCAGGCTGGGCACCACCCAGGTACAGTCACTACGCCACCTACCTTGCCTCCTTCCCTTTGTCCCTACCTGGCCGATCGGCAGGGCCCGCTGATGGCCATCGGATGTGTCCTCATCGTCCAGTGCATCCGAGAACCAATCCGGTAGTTGGCCGGTAAGACATTTTATTTTGGTTGCCTTTTTGGGTTTTGTAGCTTTTGGTTATCTTTTGGATTCTGTTTGTTATGAGTTTAATAAATCTACCAGTGTTTTTGAAGGTGTCCTGCATGTGGGTCCTCTCTTTTACATCTCACCCCAACTCATGACAGTCTCCTTGTTCAATGGTCCCATTTTCTTTTATATCACAAGGACACTGGGTTAAGTGCATGCTTTTACATGGGAAGCTGATGGAACCAGGATGCATTGAGGGTACTGGAGGAGGGAGTGGTGCTCTGGGTAAACGGCTGTTGGGGGCCTGAACTTATTTTTAAGTGTGTAGTGGAAAAAAAGCCAAAGCTACCCATTTATTTTGCTGCATTAGAATTAGTTTAAATTCTGACAAAGTGGCACAGCCAAGGTCTAGTGTGCATGGATGTGTACTGATAAAGCAACATGTATTTATCAGTCTGAGTGAAGTGGCCTACAGACAACCTTTCTCCTTTTCCATTTACCAAGATCTGTCATTCTCCAGATAGCTGCAACTGCCTTTCATTTAACATTCACATCTATTACCAGTGCTGCCTTATCACGTGAGCTAGGTGTGCAGATTTGGTGCTGCATTTTCTGTGAACCCTGTATAGTTTCAGTATGGGTGAAGGGAAAGTTAAAAAGCGAGGAAATTGCAGTTCATACAGAGGCAACACAGAAAATCACCAAAACAGCTGGGTGATGGGGTGACGCTACACAAACACTGAAAAATTTCTTTAAAAATAGCACTGTCACTATTGAGGCTATGAGCTATTTTGAAAGCTTTATGGTGTAATGAGGACAATGTGAAGGCAATTCAGCGTGGCTCAATCATCTAAAGCACATTAACCTGCATGGTACGTAAAACAAGGTGTTAATTACTGCAGAACAATCTACAGTAATGAGTGTATATCACTGATGATTATTTTAAGACATGGAAAGCACAGCTTCTAAGATTTCTTTTTAAGGAATAATAAAATGTTTAAAGTTGTAAACCTCATATTAGATTGCTTGGCGATACATTATAGCCCATTTCCATTTCCAACACTTACTAGATGCCCTTATCTAGAGCACAGAAGTGCTGGGTATTCTTCTTAGTCAATCTTACCTCATACCAGTACAAATAAGCAATAGCCCAAGAATATAATCCAACCTGGACCTGCTCGGATCTAATGTAGTCCATTGTCTATATGGCCAAGTAAAGCATGTCATTCTAAAATGATTCACAATTTTTTTTCCAGAAATACCTTCTTTGAACATGTAATGGGCCCTAGTGCTTCCGTTTTAGGAAGCAGACTTTATCAGGGTCGGTGAACGTGGATGCGCCGTGTTTGTTGGGGCTGTATTGCCATCTAGCGGTGCAGCGTGGCTACACGCCTATTGGTAAGAGCTGCACTCAGCCATTAAAAGGCGGAAGCGAGATCGGAGAGCTGAGCAGGCATTAAATCACATTATGGGTACGGATCACAAGCCACCGCCACTGCAATCTCTTGACTGAGTGCTTGTGGCATGCAGCAGCGGGGCTAGCGACGCATATTAACATCTCTCTCTTTCTTTTGCAGAGCCTCCCATGTTGAGGCGAGGCATGTCTGAGCTGGTGTGTGTTTCCCACCTGTTTTGCGGTGCTGCATTTGCTATAGGGGAAATAGTGGGGTGAGCACACCAGCCTTCCATTCCCTGGCGACCTGAGGGAGTTAAGGATGAAGGTTCCTTTGAAGAGGGAGGGCGGAGTAGAGCCAGGAGGCTTGAGGTACAACAGGGATTAGTTGCTAGAGTAGGTACAGCTTTTTCCGTCGTTGTCGTATGCTCCCCCCCCCTATCTCTGTCATTGGGCACTGTGTGGTCGTGGAGCAAAGCCACAAGGCAATGGCTAGAGTAATGCCCTCTAATGTGTCACCTAGCACCATGACCGAACATAAAGGGTCACCAGTGACCCGAGATGACTCACAGGCTGGGGCACCACCCCGAGAGCTGTCCCTTTGCCCCCTGCTGTTCCTTGGCCAATCGGTGGGCCTGTCAACAACGTGTCCTCATCATCTAGTGCATCCTAGCTCCTGCCAATCCTAGGGGTTAGCCGGTAAGGCTCCTTTTTTTTTTTTCTTTTTTTTTTTTTTTTGGTAATTTAACCATTTTGCATCTTCGGAATTTGTGTGGTTTTACGTCTTTGGGTATTTGCATGGGTTTAACCAATAAATCTACCCTTATTTTTGAAGCTGTCCTGTATATAGGTCTTCTGTTATATCTCACCCCCACACTCATAACAGAGCATTCTTCCTTCTTATAAATATCATCATAGCTCGGTAGTGTGATGTTAAACAAAGTTGGTTGACTAGCAAGACTTAGCAGACTAAACTTAGTGACTGGTAGAGCTTCCTAACTCACTTTATGCCGACAGACAATTCTACAAAAATGGAAACGAGGACACACAAAAGACTTGATCTGAGTACTAAACAATCCCTGTGTTAGAAAGCACCAGCTGCCTCTGGCATTAATATCCACTTCTTCAGTCGAAATGGGCTATAAATTCAAAGCTACCTTTGTTAAATATATCATTTTTTTCCCGCATAAACAAAAGTTAATGGCATGGAAATGTGTGCAATAAATTAAGACTGATATAATAGTAGTCATTGTGTTGGAAATACATCCATTTGGAAACTTCACATTGCTGTCTCGACATTAATTAGTGTCTTTTGCTAAAATTCCACGTACAGACAGAAGACAGATGTCTCATAATAATTTCTCAAGGGAGATTTCCCCCCCCTTCCACTGTCTGTTTGACAGGCATTTGCTGTGCTTTGGACTGGAGTGAATCAATGCAAGTCAAGAATCACAGTTCATTCTTTCTGAAATCATGTACACGAAAACTATGTTGAGGTCATAATACAGTGGATGAGACATTTGATGATGTTTGTTTGGTTGTTTTATTTCAATATTTAACTTTTCATCAGCATCAATGGCTATTCAAGACAGAAGCAAGGTTACATGATCTGAGTCAAAGTCAAATTTATTTCTATAGAGCTTCTTACAATGGAACATTGCATCAAAGCATCTTTACAATTATAGATTATATTCTAATATTTATGGTCAATCTCAAATTAAGCAAGCCTTGGGCACCAAGAAAACTCCAAAAGGGACCCCAACCTCCTTGGGCGGCCTATATGATCTATGTAAGAATTAATTGAATTATCTAATTATCTAATAACGACTAAATAAACACATATTAAACAGAATATAAAATGTCATAGTCCCGTCAGATTCACACGCAAATTTAGAGTAACCAATTAACCTAACACGTCTTTGTACTGTGGAAGGAAATCGAGTGCTTGGATTAAACCCACATGGACATGGAGAAGCCTAGCAAAGAGTCAGAGGTCAGGATCGTGCCGGGATCTCTGGAGCTGTGAGGCGCTTGTGCTGGCGTAAGGGTTACAAATAAGCACAATAAATATGAGCAAATTATTACATGTCTGAACTCAGTTCTGTTAACACCAACCTGCAGCTGACCTCAGATCAGACTTAACGATGACTCTGGTCTCTAACTGGTCCTCTTTAGCCTTTATGAGATCTCAGGTCATTAATCCATACCACAACTCCTTTAGAACTCAGACTCCAGCCGTGTAACACCAAGCTATGGATAGTTTATTCATGTTTATTTATTCCACTTTTATGAAGACAGTGAGAAGCGAAAAAAATGCTCGGAAAAAAAAACCTCACTAACGAGCAGACGGGCATATAAGTGGAATATTAATTTGCATATCAAAACATGTTATGTTATAACAGAGTAGAGCTGAGTTTTATCAGAATAAAAAGACTCTCGCTTATTCTTTATAGAAATACCTTTGATACTTGTATTACAAAGTAACTCTTTACTTATATTTATGAAACAGCTTCAAACAATCGTTAACAAAACAATTTCGTTTGTAGAGGAAATTGTGAATATTCATAAAATGCTGATGTACTGCAATTTTCACACACAGTGCCATCTCTAACGTTTACCGAGAATGGTCCGAAAAAGAGAAAAGGTCCAGTGAAAGCAGATCTTTGGGCAAAAATGGAGAATGGCAAGATTGCAGTACCTCAAATAACCACTCATTACAACTAATGCATGATAGTATATTCACATCCCATTAAACCTTGAGGCAAATGGGCTACTACAAAAACAAAAGAAAAAAAAAAACACAGGATGTCACTCCTATCATTTAAGAACAGGTAACTATGACCAAAAAAAAAAGTCAGTGTAAGTGTCTTTACCCTATATTTTCACCTGTGGTTTACCTCAAGGCTCGATATTCGGCCAACTTTTGCTTTATTTTGCTTTCTTTGTGCTCTATATTCCAGAAAAATGTAACACTTTATGTTACATATGTGTCTGCTACAACAAAAATGGCTGCTTAGTTGTTTAAAACCTGAATAATATTTCTAACTTCCTTGGTTGGACAATTGCTACGCACATTCCAAGGTGCAACTTAGATGGCTTCTCCCAGATGTTTAAAGACAGAATGTTATAAAAGGAAATCATTCCATGACCATGCTTGGTTCTAACTGTTTTACAGTGTTTTATAACTACACTGCTCAAAAAAAATAAAGGGAACACGTAAACAACACAATGTAACTCCAAGTAAATCAGACTTCTGTGAAATCAGACTGTCCACTTAGGAAGCAACACTGATTGATAATCAATTTCACATGCTGTTATGCAAATGGAATAAACAACAGGTGGAAATTATTGGCAATTAGCAAGACACTCAATAAAGGAGTGGTTCTGCAGGTGGTGACCACAGACCACTTCTCCGTACCTATGCTTTCTGGCTGATGTTTTGGTCACTTTTGAATGTTGGTGGTGCTTGAAAGTTTGTGAACCCTTTAGAATTTTCTATATTTCTGCATAAATATGACCTAAAATATCATCAGATTTTCACACAAGTCCTAAAAGTAGATAAAGAGAACCTAGTTAAACAAACGAGACAAAAACATTATACTTGGTCATTTATTTATTGAGGAAATTGATCCAATATTACATGTTAGTGAGTGGCAAAAGTATGTGAACCTTTGCTTTCAGTATCTGCTGTGACCCCCCCGGTGCAGCAATAACTGTAGCTAAACATTTGCAATAACTGTTGATCAGTCCTATACACCAGCTTGAAGGAATTTTATCCCTTTATTCCTCCATACAGAACAGCTTTAACTCTAGGATGATGTTTTAGGTCATATTTATGCAGAAATATAGAAAAGTATAAAGGGTTCAGAAACTTACAAGCAACACTGTAGCTGATTTCGCAGGTATATTAAAGCATACGATCATGTCAGCTGTGGCAAAAATCCCAGTCTACAGCAAATTCTTGTCAGAATTGTGGCCGAAATAAGATATTATTAGGGATGTTTCAGTCGTGGGTGAATAAATGTTTTGTCTGGTGAGTACATAAATATTTTATTACTGTACTTAAGGATATAATTTTTAATATTTCTGATTTACATACATATTGTTATTTCTCATTATTTTCACTTTATTCACTTTCCCTTTTACCTATATACGAGGGTTGGAACTTAAATAGTGGCAACACTGGTGTGGAGACACTATGCAATGGAATCTACTATTGTGGCTGATAGCACACGTTGTTGACATTACCTACCTTACCTCCGAGCAAATGGACTCGCCCGTCCCACGTCACCGGCGTGCGCACAATCGATGGAAACACAGTC
>JAVSBU010272032.1:17746-28067 GCA_033118015.1 Loricariichthys derbyi | reverse complement strand
CCTGAACCACTCTTTCACAATTTGAGCTTGATGAATCCTGACAGTATCATCTTGGAATATGCCCATGCCTTCAGAGAAGAAAAAAATCAATTAATGGAATAACCTGGTCATTCAGTATATTCAGGTAGTCAGCTGACCTAAAACATAAGAACATATCAACAGCATAACGTTGCTGAACCTAGACCGGACCAACTGCAGCACCAACTCCAGATCACAGCACTGCCCCCACAAGTGGTGAGCTTTATTTTGGCCAGGCAGCGTATTTCATGAATGTGTATCTATGGCACTAAGAAATAAGACAGTTCTGAATGCAAAAAGGGGTCCAACCTGGTTATAGCAAGGTGTACCTAATGAAATTGCCAGTGAGTGTGTATTATACATAGTCAAACCCTGTGATTTGAATGTACAAAAAATGATTAGAACAGTAAAAGTTTACATAGCAGAAGCCTATTTCTCAAACATGACTCATCTCAAGCAACCTCACAGACCTAAAAGAAGACAAACCAACTGTACTGGCAAAGTACAGGTAGTGAAATGAACTACCACTTGATGTCTGAATGGTTGACACTCCTACTTTATTGTATTCACAAAGCAACTGAAAAACCTAGCTAGCATAAGAATCCTTGCGCTAGCATGAGGTAATGTCTACTTATAATAATATAGTCACTCAGGATAATGATGTGTGCTAAATGGTGCGATTGAGATTGATTTCATGCCAAGAACAAACTGAGCTTTTCTGATGCTGATGGAAATGTTCCCTCCTTTCTCAGGTATCACAGATGGTGATTCTAAGGAACTTGAATGACTCTACAATATTTATCATTTATTTCCAGGGATAGAAAGTGGGTGCATATAGTGTATTGGATAAACTCCACTTTAATTAGAAGTGATATTTTAGTGGTAAATAAGTTTGAATTGCTTTTCGGCTGTGTTGCTAATTTTAGGCACAATGGACAGGTTAAGAGAAAATCTGGAGTACCAGAAATTTTTGCTGGAGGGCTGCTTGACACTTGAGTTCATTTGCAGTTCTGTCTAGTGCAATATAAAATATGCATACAGAATATGATTTCTTGTGTGTTTCCAGCTGGGTTAAGAGCTGCTTGTACATACAGTGTTTTGGGTTAGTGTCAGGCCTCGCTATAGTTCTGCCAGGTACGCTTCTACAGACTACAATTCCCATCATGCCACACGTCAACCCGAATAGTGAATCCTCAATCAGAGTCAGACCGCCGTCACCGGAATACTAAACTTTGCGGGCTATTTAAGACTTAGTTCAGGTGTTCTTCCTCGCAAAATATTGCGCCTTCTTAATGCCTTTACCAAGTATCGTTATTGTGAGTACTGCTTTCTGGTTTTGCCTGTTACCGTTTACGATTTTTGCCTTGCCCTTGTGTATGATTCGCCCTGCTCTGGTTTTTGACTCTGCCTGTTACCGTTTACGATTTTTGCCTAGCCCTTGTGTATGATTTGCCCTGATCTGGTTTTTGATTCTGCCTGTTACCATTTACAATTTTTGCTAGCCCTTGTTATATGTTTGTCTGTTACTTTGTTTGTATCTGTGTCGGTCTTGTTTTTTACAGTTTGTCGGTGTGTCTAATAAACATTTATTTGTGTTTTACTTATCCCTGTGCCTCTGCGCCCTTACTCAGTATGTCACAGAATACTTCGCCTCAAAAGCAGACAGCGGATGTAGCAGCATGCCGCCAGGCCTTAGACTTCCAAGGGCAAACGATCAGTCAACATCACCAGGCGTTATCCCAGTTTTCTCAGGCTGTAGCTGGCTTTGAGCAGAGCCAGGCCACACAAAAGCAACAGCTCGGTCAATTTGCCACTAATGTTGACGAGCTCACTCAAAGCTTACGTCCGCTCACGTTAAGCTACAAGGAAACGGGGAATCTTTTTCCCATAAGTAAACCCAAAAAATACGATGTCCACCCGGACACATGCGCCAGTTTTTTTGCTACAGTGCGAGTTATACTTTAAGAACTCACCTGTGAGCTCAGACAAAGGCATGATTACATTTTTTGTTTCACGCCTTACTGATAACGCACTCCAGTGGGCCACAGCCGCCTGGGATAACCTTAAAGATCTGCCTTATCAGACATTTGCAAAGAAATTTAAGGTGGTTTTCATCATCCTCGTGAGGGTAGAAGTGCAGGAGAGATTTTGTCTCAGTTACAGCAGGACACACAGCCCGTTTCTGAGTACGCCCTGAGATTTTGCACGCTTGTTGCAGGTAGTGGCTGGAATGAGCCAGCTCTGCTTGTAGCCTTTCGTAATGGACTCAGCTCTGAGATACTGACCGAGCTCGCCTGCAGAGACAATTAACTTTCCCTGGACGAGCTCATTGATTTGGCAATTCGGCTTGACCATCTCCGGCGATGATGTCAGAGACGTCCACCTAGCTCACCCAGACACCTGCTGCTGGCCACCTGAAAGGAGCCCGGGGTGGAGTATATGCAGTGTGACTCGACCAGACTCCATCCCAGTGAACGTTTCGAGTGATACCTGGAGGGCAGATGTCTGTACAGCTGGGAGTCCAGCCACTTCAGGGCAGAATGTCCAGTCAGTTCGGGACCTGTTCAGGCGTCAACCCCAGGAAAGTAAACTTCACACGCTAATGTGGTGAGTTTCCACACCCAGGGATTGGTCAAACGGTCATTTGTCATCCAAGTGAAGGTGTACTGTGCCTCTGTGTGTCATGTCGTTCCAGCCCTCATCGAGCAGAGGGGAACTTCATATGGCAGGAGATCGTCGAGCAGCTCAACATTCCTACAGAGACGCTAACACAGTCGCTGGGGGTCGCAGTGGTGGACAGAGGGTCCGGGCAAAGTTACCTGCATCACCGCACCTGTTCAGCTCGACGTCAGTGCCTGCCTTACTGAGCATATTCCTTTATTTGTACTCTGTCCCTACTCTGAGTTCCCTATCATCTTAGGGCTGCCATGCCTGACCCTGCACAACCCACATATCTCCTGGAAGGACCAGGAGATTCTTGCGTGGTCCAAAACCTGCTACAAGAGGTGTGTGCTTCAACCCATTTTACATGTTAACACCACTTCTGTGGAGGATCCGGAGAGCCCCAGAGAGGTGGTCATTCCCCCTGAAAACCAGGACCTTTGGGAGGTATTCATTAATGATGGAGCCGCTACTCTAGCCCCTCATCACCCCTGTAACTGCACTATTGAACTTATTGAGTGAGCATGCACGCATTTACCCACTCACCCTAGAGGAGGAGTCAGCCATGTCAGAGTATATCAACGAAGCTCTAAAACAGGGGTTCCTTAGACCTTCCACTTCCCCCATGGCATCGGGATTCTTCTTTGTTAAAAAGAAGGATGGTGGGCTCCACCCCTGCATTGACTACAGAGGAATTAATGATATCACTCAGAAATATCCATATACTCTCCCCGTGGTACCAGCAGCCCTAGAGCAGCTGAGAGGGGCCAAGTACAAGCACCAAATTCGACCTGCAAAGTGCATATAACTGTATTAAGAAGGGGGATGAATGGAAAACAGCCTTTGTCACTAATTGGGGTCACTACGAGTATAGGGTTATGCCATTCGGTCTTTCGGTCATCCCTTTGGTTTTTCAGGCCTTAATTAATGACGTTTTACACGACATGCTTGGCAAATACGTGATAGCTTATGCTGACGATATCCTGGTCTACTCTCCTGATTTCCAGACACACATCCAACACGTCAAGGCCATTCTGCAGAGACTGTTGCAGAACCATCTGTTCATAAAAGGGGACAAATGCGAATTTCATTTGCAATCTGTGTTGTTTCTAGGATACTTTATCAGTACCGGGGGAATCATTATGGACGATCAGAAGGTGGACGCAGTCATTCAGTGGCCAGTGTCTGGCACTGTTAAGGAGTTACAATGCTTTTGAAGGTTCGCTAGTTTCTACATGCGTTTTATACGCAATTATAGTTTGGTAGCTGCCCCTCTCACCGCTTTGTTACAGGGGAGTCCTCACAGACTGCGGTGGACAATGCAGGCTGAGCTCGCTTTTGAGAAGCTCAAGAGGGCGTTCTCCTCGGCACCCATTCTTAAGCACCCAGATCCTGAGAAACCCTTCATGGTAGAGCTGGATGCATCGGAGACTGGGGTAGGAGCAGTTCTTTCCCAAAGACACGGTAACCCCAAAAAACTGCATCCAATAGCATTTTTTTCGCATAAACTCTCTCCAGCTGAACGCAAATATGGCATAGGGGACTGAGAGCTCCTAGCCATCAAGTTAGCCTTAGAGGAATGCCGTCACTGGTTAGAGGGAGCCAAACATCTATTTACGGTCTTCACCAACCACAAGAACCTGGAGTACCTGAGGAGAGCCAAATGACTTAACCATCGCCAGGCTAGGTGGTTGCTATTCTTCGACAGGTTCAATTTCAACATTACATACAGCCCAGGATCTAAGAATGTTAAGGCCGACATTCTGTCACAGCGGTTTCCAGAAGAACCTGCATAGAGTATTACCGGGGAACCAGAGAACATTTTGCCGTTAGTGATAGGCATAAATGCCATTCAGTGGGAAATAGACGAGGAGATTTCAAAAGCATTGCGCGAACACCCTATTCCCAAGAACTGTCCTCGGGATAAGGTCTACGTGTATGCCCCACAGCACATGGCCCTAATTACCTGGGCACACTCCTCTTTAGACACCCAGGTGAGACACACACTCAACATCTCATTTGGCAATGGTATTGGTGGGAGTCCATGTATAAAGATATATACCAGTTTGTGGCATCTTCCTTGATATGTACTCAGAGTAAAATGCCCAAAACACTTCCGGTCGGAAAATTGTTAGCACTTCCAGTTCCCTCGTGACCTTGGTCTCATTTGGCAATAGACTTTGTCACGGACTTACCATTGTCGGAGGGATTTCCACCATAATCATGTTGATAGACGGAATTTCCAAAGCCGTTAAGTTTGTACCATTTAAAGGTGCATGGGAGACTGCTGAGGTACTTTTCCCACACATTTTTCGCAAATTTGGTATCCCTGAAGATTGTATTGGATAGAGATCTGCAATTCACATCTAAAGTGTGGTCAGGCTTTTGTGAACATCTCAGGGTGACGGTCAGTCTGACTTCGGGTTACCACCCACAGTCCAACGGGCAGTTCGTGAGGGTAAATCAAGAGGTGGGTAAATTCCTTAGAATTTTCTGTCATAATAATCAGAACGATTGGCCTAAGTATCTCATATGGGCTGAAATGGCCTAGACCTCCATGAGAAATTCTTCCACAGGTATCACACCGTTTCAGTGTATCCTGCGATTCCAACCCCCTCTTGCCCCTCGGACAGGGGTGGTAACCAATGTCCCAGCGGTGGACAAATGGATGAATAGAAGCGAAAGGGTATGGGAGGAGACCCATCTGAACATTAAGAATGCCATCAGCAGACAGAAAAAGCAGGCCGATTGCCATAGAGCAGGCAATCTGTGACATGTGGCGCAGACGAAAGCAGATATGAAAAACAAAGGTTTATTTACAACAAACCAACATACTAGGAACAGATAAACGATCAGACCCGATGCAAACCAAACAAAACACTAAACATGCATACATGGGACTAGGCAATCTCATGGTAAGGCAAAACCATACAGAGCAGCAAAACCAAAGGGCAAGGCAATAAGCAAAATTGAAAACATGAAGTACAGGTCAAAACCAGAAATAATCACAAATAGAAAACAACACTCAGTAAGGTTTGAGAACGGCACAATACTTCGCACAAGAGTTTCCATGCTGGAGCCTTAAATAACCCACACCTCAGTATTCAGGTGAGGCTTGTTTCCTGATTAACTCATGCTGACTAGCATTGGCGTATATATAATTTATACGTTACCTCGTTGACTCTCTTGGTGAATTTGAACGGTCCTATATATTTAGCACTTAGCTTAAGTTTCCCCTCCTTAGTCCTGAAATCCCATGTCGATAGCCAGACCCTGTCTCCCAGCTGATATGTGGGGTTCTCTGCCCTATTCCAATCAGCTTGCTGTTTCTGCATGTCAGTGGTCCTTTCGATATTACAGTGCATTTGTTCCCATGCCTGCTTGCTCCTGTTCATCCAGGCATCCACCGCCGGAACATCAGTCACCGCCCCAGTCCAAGGTGCGATAGGAGGTTGAAAACCTAGGATGCACTGAAAAGGGGTTAGCCCTGTGGAAGCATTTCTCAAAGAGTTCTGGGCCATCTCGGCCCATATCAAATATTTAGCCCAATCACTCTGATTGTTTTGACAAAAGATATGAAGAAATTTGGTCACCTCGTAGTTGGCCCTCTCACACTGGCCATTGGACTGTGGGTGGTAACTGGATGTCAGATTGACCGCTACCCCTAGGTGTTTGCAAAATCCCAACCACACCCTAGATGTAAATTGGGACCCCTGTCCGATACGATCTCCTGGGGAATACCGAAATTGCGGAAGACATGCTTGAACACCACCTCTGCAGTCTCCCATGCTGTAGGCATGCCCCCGAATGGGACAAATTTGACTGCCTTGGAAAACCGGTCCACCAGAGTAATGATGGTAGTGTAAACTTCTGATAAGGGCAGGTCAGTGACAAAATCTATAGCCATATGTGACCAGGGGTGCGAGGGTACCAGTAACGGGTGCAATTTCCCGGCTCGTAGCGTTTTGGGAGTTTTGCTCTGCGCATTCACCGAGCAAGATGATACAAAAGAATGTATGTCCCTGTGCATAGTTTCCCACCAATATCTTTGTCTGATTAGTTGGTGTGTGCGTGTCTCGCCGGGATGTCCCGTAGTCACAGATGAATGGGTCCATGTGATTAGTGCCTGGCAATGCAGGGCATGGACATATACCTTGTCCACAGGGCATTGTTTGGGTGTGGGGAGTTCTCGCAATGATTTGGCTATTCTTTTGTCTAGGTCCTACTGAATGGCACATATCTTAACACATTTTGGGAGAACATTCTCTGGCTCCCGGAGTCTGTCCAGGTCTGATTCTTCTGCGTACCGCCAAGACAAAATGTCTGCCTTAATGTTCTTCGATCCTGGTCGATAAGTGATATTAAAGTTGAAGTGTGCGAAGAACAATGACCACCTAGCCTGAGGAGGGTTGAGTCTTTTGGCTTTTCTCAGATATTCGAGGTTTTTATGGTCGGTGAAGATGGTGAAAGGCTGTTTAGCTCCCTCTAACCAATGGCACCACTCCTCAAGGGTTAGTTTAATGGCCAGTAATTCTCGATCCCCCATGCCATAGTTTCTCTGCGCTGGTGAAAGATTGTGCGAGTAGAAGGCGATGGGAAACAGCTTCTCAGGATTACCCTGACATTGAGACAACATGGCCCCTACCCCGATCTCAGATGCGTCGACCTCCACGATGAAGGGCCATTCTGGATCAGGATGGTGGAGAATGGGAGCTGCAGAAAACGCCTTTGAGTGCCTCGAACCCAGCCTGAGCCAGGAGTGTCCACCTTAATTTGCGAGTGTTACCCTGCAACAACATAATAAGGGGTGCAGCTACCACACTATAGTTGCGGATGAACCTCCTGAAGAAGTTAGCAAAACCAAAGAATCTCTGTAGCCGCTTTACTGTGTCTGGAGTTGGCCAGCTGGTAACTGTCTCCACCTTGTGGTCGTCCATAAGGATGCCACCGGTGTTGATGATATATCCTAAAAAAGAGACAGTTTGCAACTGAAACTCGCACTTCTCACCTTTAATGAACAGTCCGTTCTGGAGGAGTCTCTTGCAGGACAATATGGACATGTTGAACATGGGTTCTTAGATCGGGTGAATACACCAGATTGTCATCGATGTATGCTATGATAAATCTGCCTAACATGTCCCGAAGGACATCATTGATGAGGGCCTGAAATACCGATGGCGCGACTGATAGGCCAAAAGGCTATATTTGTAATGGCCTCGATTGGTAACAAAAGCCATCTTCCGCTCAACACCACTCTTTATACAAATTAAGTTGTAGGCACTTCATAAGTTGAACTTGGCGCCTCGTAGTTGCTCTAGTGCAGCTGGGACCAGAGGTAGGGCATACAGATACTTCTTGGTAATTTCGTTAATGCCCCAATAGTCAATGCATGGTCGCAGACCCCCATCCTTCTTTTTCACAAAAAAGAGCCCCGGGGCTCCAGGGGACTTAGAGGGCCAGATAAACCCCTGTTTAAGGGCCTCGTCAATGTATTCTGACAAAGCTGCTTCCTCCTGTAAGGTTAGTGGGTATATACGTGCCTTGGGAAGTATGGCTCCCTCTACAAAGTCTATGGCACAATCATAAGGTCTGTGAGGTGGTAGTGAAGAAGCTTTAGATTTGCTAAATACCTTCCTCTGGTCCTGGTACTCCGAAGGGATGTCAGCCTCCTCGAATTTCTCCACCGATGTGGCATTGACCCGAATGTTGGGTGGTTTGATGCAAGATTTGTGGCACGTTTTAGACTTCGCAAGGATCTCCTTGTTCCTCCACGAAATATGTGGATTGTGCTGTCGCAGCCAGGGCAGACCCAGAATGATGGGAAATTCTGACTGCCTAAGAACAAAGAAAGGAATCTTCTCAGAATGACACGTGCTGATCTCAAGATGGATAGGTATGGTGGTGTGTGTGATGCCTTCTGGATCCACCGGGCCTCCACCGCTGCGACCCTCAGCTGACGATTTAGCTTCTCAGTGGGTATGTGGCCTTTCTTGATGACCTCTTGACATATGAAGTTGCCTTCTGCTCCAGAGTCGATGAGGACTATAACGACAGAGCACACAGTGGCACAGTACAATCTGACTTTGACAGTAAAGGACTGTGTAACCAACTCCCGAGTGGGAATACTCACCACATTAGCACATGAAGTATTCTTTCCCAGGGTTGGTGCCTTGTTTTGGCTCCAACAATCCCAACACTCTGCCACAGAATGGACTGGGACTCCACAGTATAAACACCCCTCGTTGCAACATCGAGGTTGAGGTTCTCCGTAGTACATTCTAGTGGCGTTGCATAGCATGGGCTCTGCGTCGGTCTCCTGTGGTGTGTGGAGTGATGAATGACGTGGACTATCCGATCTGCCTTCGGTACGTCGTTGTCGCAGATGGTCTAGTCGAATGGACACACACCTCAGTATTCAGGTGAGGCTTGTTTCCTGATTAACTCAGGCTGACTAGCGTTGGTGTCATGCTCAAATGGTGCATGTTGGGACTCATAGTTCGCAGGAGCGAGTACGACAGGTTTAGAGCGTCGTAGGACACAACCCCTCGTACCAACCAGGAGACAGGTTATGGTAGTCTGAGTCTACCATAACCTTCAAGCCCAGCGAGAGGAAACCCAAACTAGGGGTTAAATATATCAGACTATTTAAAGTTGTCAAGAAGGTCAATGAGGTAACTTATGAATTACAACTCCCTTCCCAATACCGTGTAACTAATACATTTCATGTATCCCTTCTCAAGCCTGTCATCTCAGGGCCATTGGACAAGGTCTCGCCCGGGACAGTACCACCACACGTGATGGAGATGGAGGGAGTTGCGGTCTACGCCGTAAGTCAGGTGCTGGACTCCAGACGGAGAGAGAGGGTTATTCAGTACCTCATCGACTGGGAGGGCTACGGACCTGAAGAGAGATGATGGGTACCGGCCAGTGACATATTGGACCCTGGACTCATCGCAGATTTCCACAGCTGACATCCTGAGAAGCCGGCCTCTCGCCCCAGGGGTCGACCCTGCGGTGGGTCCAATAGATGTAGCCAGATCCCGAGGAGGCATGTGCACCGGAGTGGTCTGAAAAGAAACCCCCTCGTCCAGCACCTGGAGAATGATGAGGATCGCATTCCTGTACCTTGGCTGGGGCTGGTGGTGGTCGTCTCGTGCCTCGACCGTCCCGGACTCTTTGGGGGGTTACTGTCATGCCTCGCTATAGTTCTACCAGGTATGCTTCTACAGACTACAATTCCCATCATGCCACGCTGGCCTGTCACGACACGACACGTCAGCCCGAATAGCGAATCCTCAATCAGAGTCAGACCGCCGTCACCGGAATATTAATCTTTGTGGGCTATTTAAGACTCAGTTCAGGTGTTCTTCCTCGTGAAGTATTGTGCCTTCTTAGTGCCTTTACCAAGCGTCGTTATTGTGAATACTGCTTTCTGGTTTTGACTCTGCCTGCTACCGTTTATGATTTTTGCCTTGCCCTTGTGTATGATTTGCCCTCCTCTGGTTTTTGACTCTGCCTGTTACCGTTTATGATTTTTGCCTTGCCCTTGAGTATGATTTACCCTCCTCTGGTTTTTGACTCTGCCTGTTACCGTTTATGATTTTTGCCTTGCCCTTGTGTATGATTTGCCCTGCTCTGGTTT
>JAVSBU010272032.1:0-17646 GCA_033118015.1 Loricariichthys derbyi | reverse complement strand
GCCTGTTACCGTTTATGATTTTTGCCTTGCCCTTGTGTATGATTTGCCCTGCTCTGGTTTTTGACTCTGGATGTTACCGTTTACGATTTTTGCCTTGCCCTTGTGTATGATTTGCCCTGCTCTGGTTTTTGACTCTGCCTGTTACTGTTTATGATTTTTGCCTAGCCCTTGTTATGTATTTGTCTGTTACTTTGTTTGTATCTGCGTCTGTCTTGTTTTTTTACAGTTCGTCGGTGTGTCTAATAAATGGTTATTTGTGTTTTACTTATCCGCGTGCATCTGTGCCCTTACTCATTATGTCACAGTTAGATGCTGCCTTCAAATTCAATGGTCTGTCTCCCCAAAAAATATTGTTAACAGTTTTCCCCTCTCACTTGTGATAGAGCAATCAAGAGTAGTGGTGTCAACATAAATGAATATTGACAAAGATAGCCAATTCCTAAATTAAAAAAATAAATAAAACAAAAACATACTGTTGACAGTTTCCAGTTGGAATATAATTTTCTTCAGGTACTCTGTTGATATAAACCCATAGGGCATCATAACCACAAGAATTCACTTTCAAAGAGAGTATACTCTTAGCTTTCAGCTACAGTTCAATGCTAAACAATTCTCAAACTAATCTCTACTGAGAAAGTTTTCTCTCTAGACCCAGGTGATTTTGATTTTTTTACAAGCCTAAAAAGCACTGGAATGAACCTTAAATAAGGATTACATATTAGAATATTTACCATGTATTGTGTTATTAGCATGATATAGAAACCTACTTTAAAAAGACCCAAATAACACCAAACGAAACTTCACTCATTAATTTATTGTCTTATCCACTTATGTTGGCCAGGGTCATGGGAAAGCCAGTGCCTATCTAGAGAAACAGCAAGGCAGGAATAACTGCAGGCAGGACACCAATCCATCATAGGGCACATCCACTTACACACTCACACAGACACTCACACACTACGGGTACTTTGGAAGCATCAATTTACCTAACATACATGCCTTTGCAATGTGGGAGGAAATCAGTGTACCCAGAGAAAACCCACACAGACACAGGTAGAACATGCAAACTGCACACAGGTGGGATCAAACTGGGGGTCTCAGAACTGTGAAGTGGCAGTGCTATCCACTGCATCCCTGTGCCAACCACAAAACCATATTATTCATTAAATTAATAATAATGCTTTTCACTGGATAATAACAGAAAGGCAAACAGCTTAAGACATAGAGAAAAAATGTCTGTTCCTTCTTACAAATGCTTGAAATTAATAAGTATAGCATGTTCATTTAGTGCTATTGATAATTGTGACACCACTGCATGGAGTCATGCCAGTGGTGAGTCTTGTTGTAGTGAGAAAATGTAATATGCTTTGTGGCCGAACATTGTCTCTTAAGTCAGCTTAGGTTAAACAGCAAAACCTGCATGATATAAAAAATATAAAACATATCATAAATGTGTATGCCTTGCATGAACTGGAATTCAATCCAGACTTACCCCAGTGCCCTGCATTCTTCCTTAATAGGCACCATAGTGCCTGTAATCCTTACCAGAATAGGTTTGTAGTGAACTTGTGACGTTGATGAAGAGGTAGAAAAAAAGATTATCCACTTATACTGTTTGAGTTGTATTTCAAAAAGGTTTTATTACAAGAAACAAAACAGTGTAAAGCTCCATGGTTGCTTGGAGAGCGTCGACAGCCGGAATGAGCAATCTACCTTCTAGCAGTGTTTCCTGGGTTATATACCTGAACGCTGTGCCCCCACATATCTTTCATATGTAACAAATAAAAATCAAATCCAATGACTTCTATTGTCATTTCACATTACACAGGTGTGGAAGTTGAGGGAAAAGCTTAGGTGCATAGTCCCTCTATGTGCAACCCATATATGGTCATTGTTTCTGAAACAAAGGGCTTTGTACCCCACCTAAGACCCCTAAAATGTATTACCTTCCACATCCTGGAAAGATAGACATAACAGGTGAAACTTGACCACTTCTGATCTTTTATGACCTTTTATGGCCTTAGCGCCTAAGACCAGCCATGCAGGTTTTATGGTTCTGCATTCCAATGGTACAGAAAGACATTACAAATACATTTTGATCCACTTAAAATAAGTCCCTGCTAAATTCATTACAATTATATCACACACGTTATTGAAAATATATTTCAAGCGGCATTAAGTAAATGTTAGTTTTGCACCGCCTAATGGTATACTAATGTAGCATTAAAGCAGTATTACGAAATTATAAATATATACTAAACATGTAATAAACCACTGGTGGCCTAACATTCGGATAAGACTGAAGGTATTTACTAGTAGGTGGCATGATAATTCCAGTGTAAAATCATATATGTCTTGGCTGATATTATTTTGATATAGGATATTATTAGTAAGGCCAGACTTTTTTATTTCTTGTTTGGCGGATTACTGTAATGAAAACCTGAATACGGTGGCGGAAATAAAAATAAAAGTTCACTTTAAAATTTATTTATTTTTTTAATTTTCAATTAGCGAACATCAGGAGCCAAACCAATTGTGCATTATATGGCTAAAAACATTGCAACAAATCACCCCAGCATCCAAGCAGGACACCGTATCATACATTCAGAACAATATCAAAGAAAAAAAATACAAATAAATGACCGCTAATGCTACAGCAAATGTGAGAGATGAGTTTACTCACTTTTCTGGTGGCAGATGCGTATAATTTCTGTTGAAATTCATGATGTGGTGGCTTTGCGCATGCGCAGTTCATCTCAGTCTCTCCAAAAGTCTCCAATAACATCACAGAAAGTCGCTAGATTTGTTACTAGTCACTTTTTAAAAAATAAAGTCGCTAGACGGTATGAAAAGTCGCTAAATATAGCGACAAAGTCAATAAGTGGGCAACACTGGCCAATACAGGTGATCTTGCTGAACTCTAGAGTCGATATGCGCATGTGTTTGTGATGATGAACACAGATTTTGGTACATTCTACGCATGCGTTAGTGATGATGACCCATGATTTAGCAGGTTCTTATTGCCACCTAGCGGCGCGGTGCTGATGCACGTCTAATAGGGTTCAGCTATAGCTTAGTGATGGTGTGAAGTTGCCATTTTCAAATAATATGGGAATGCAAGATCGGCGACAATAAAAAAGGCAATTTTTCCAATTTATTTATTTTTATTTTTTTTTTCGAAAATGTCAAAAACTAACATTGCGGATCCACCAAACAAGTAATTAAAAAAGTCTGGCCTAAGGAAAAAAGCAAAGCCTCCTCAAAGCTGTTTGTTCCATCAAAAGTCTGAAAAGTCTCTGAAACAGTAGTTTTAAATGTAGCAGAAACTGTTGTCCAGAGCAATTATTACAATCTCTCTGTCAAAACAACTGTGTGTTAGGCCCCAACAGTGGTAAATTGAATTACAGTAGTGCTTGAAAGTTTATGAACCTGATCATGTGGACAAAGATCATGTGGACAAGCCAGAAGGCTATTGGAAGAATGTTTTGTGGGTAGATGAAACCAAAATAGAAATTTTTGGATTAAAAACAAAAGCGTTATGTTTTGAGAAAGGAAAACACTGCATTCCAGCATAAGAACCTTATCCCATCTGTGAAACATGGTGGTGGTAGTATGAAGCTTTGGGCTTATTTTGCTGCATCTGGTCCAGGATGGTGTGCCATCATTGATGGAACAATGAATTCTGAATGATATCAGATAATTATAAAGGAAAATGTTAGGACATCTGTTCATGAACTCAATCTCAAGAGAAAGTGGGTCATGCAGCAAGACAATGACCCTAAGCACACAAGTTGTAATGTATTGGGATGGCTAAGGGGAGGAAATACAGACACCACACAGAAAGGGTCCAGGCCTAGGGATTGAACCCTAATAATTTGAGTAAAACACTGAACCTTAGAAACAAAACTGTCAAGTTCATATATGGCTTGTTCTAGTTTAGTAATAACTGAGTGTTTTTATAAAGTGGACTGAACTCACTTGACTTTGGTGGGATTATCTGAGTCAAAAGTACAGGGCCAGTTTGTTTTATTAGTCCAGCCCTGAAACATGTAAGATAAGGTTATGTATACTACTAAAACTATAACCCACTGTTATTTAGAAACATAAAAACAAATATATTACATTGCTAAAAACAGTGTTAGTAGCCACCTTGAAAACAGATTTTTACTTTTCTTTTGCCTGCTTAAAATTAGACCATTATCAAAAAATCACATGATTTAACCAATGGTAACCTCAGACTATAAGTATCCTGTGAGGTTAGCATGTCAGCCACACTTTGAATCGGTTAATCTATAGTATTTTGTGCAGGCATGATGAACTTGTCCACTATTTTTCCTCTTTTAATTGAATTTTTACATTCAATTAAATTCCAACTGCAAATCTCCACCAGTTTTGCACATCTAGAGGCTGAAATTTCTGCTCATTCTTCTTTGCAGAATAGCTCAAGCCTAAGATGGAGCTCACGATGGAGAGCGTCTGTCTTGCCACAAATTCTCAATTGGATTTAGGTCTGGACTTTGAATAAGGCATGAATATGATTTGTATCTAACAGCATAATGCTGCTACCACCTTGTTTCATGATAGGGATCTTGCTTTGCAGTGTTAGTTTTCCAACACACATAGCGTTTTGCATTTAGGCCAAAAAGTTCAACTTTGGTCTCATCTGACCAAAGCACCTTCTTCCACATGTTTGCTGTGTCGCCTACATGGCTTGTGGCAAACTACAAGCAGGATGTCGTATGGCTTTCTTTCAGCTTCCCATGCTTCCATAAAGGCCAGATTTGTGGAGTACATAACTAATAGTTGTCATATGGACAGATACTTCTACCTGAGCTGTGGACACTGCTCCACAACTTTAAACCTGACCTGTCTGGGTGTTCCTTGGTTTTCTTGATGCTGGTTTATCACTAATGTTTTCTAACAAACCTCTGAGGCTGAACAGCTGTAGTTATACTGAGAATAAATTATACACAGGTCAACTCTGTTTGCTAATTTAGTGACTTCTGAAGGCAATTGGTAACATTGGGTTTTATATAGTGGTACAGAGTACAGGGGGTTGAATACAAATGTATGCCACACTTTTCACATTTTTATTTATTAACACAATAAACCCCAATAAACTAAATTTAAGTTTGTGAGTGTAACATGAAAAAATGAGGAAATATTTGAGGGGTATGAAAACTTTTGCAAGGCACTGTATGCATATCTTTGTACATATGAAAATATTATATATTATTATTTTTTTTAATATAAGGATGTCTTGGGTGGCATGTTGATGCCCAGCAGTGCACAGCACTGCGATCCCCATTTCAATCCTGACCCTTGGCTCCACCTGTGTGCACTTTTCATGACCTCCCCATGTCCATGGGTTTTTTTCTGGGTATTCAGGTTTACTACCACATTCCAAAGACATGTGTGTTAGGTTAATTGGTGTTTCCAAAGTGCCCTTAGTGTGTTAGTGTGCATATGAGTGTGCAAGTGGATGTGCTCTTTGATGGATTGGCACCTTGTTTAGGGTTGTTCCTGTCTTGCTCCCTGTGTCGCCAGTAGGCACCAACTCTCCTGTGACCTGACTAGGATAAAGCGGATAAGATAATGAATTAATGAATTAATTAATGGAATTTCTTTCTTTCTGAAAAAAGAACACACTAATAAGCTGGGTCTCCTAAAATGCTACTTCCACTGACTCAGTCCCCATCCCAAGAAGCACAGAGTCTTGTATGCCTCTGGTGAAGAGGAAACACATCCGGGAAAACACCAAAATGTGAATCAGGAGAAGCATAAAACAGAAACAGTACACAACCATCTGAACTTAACTACATGCAGCTTCTGGTCACTGTGTGAATTCACTAGATTATCTCTCATTTCACCAAAGACATGTTCCCAAGTTTCTGACGAAATTCACCCAACTTTTTGAGCATTGGTTGCACTGACATTTCTTTTTGGAGTTTTTAAGGACTTTTTTAATTTGTCCTTATCACTGGCTAAGCTTACTCATAAGGAGCCCTAAGACTCCATGAATATGATATGTGACATTTTAAAGCCATGTAGCCTATAAATAATTTAAAACTGAAGTTGACAATTTATAACTAAAAGCTGACAGAAGAAACTGATATTCATTTATCCCAATGTCTTTTGATTTGTATTCAATCATTTATTAGTGTGTATTTCCTGTAAAAAAAAAAAAAAAAAAAAGGCCTGGCTTGGCAAAGGCTCTTAATTAAACAGCACTACCTCATTGGCTTCAGTGTAGCAGAAACTTGTGTTGCTCGGCTGCCTTAAATACTTATTTTGATAGGATTTAATGGAGTTTGCACTCTGAGAGTTCAATGCTGCCTCATTAATGCAAGGCTCCTTTTAGAGAATGCCAAATAATAATTTAAGCTGTTTAAAGGTTGGCACTTTGGTTAAGGGTACAATTTAAAAGGAACACATATTATAGAAAGGCATTTATTTTCCTTATTACTAATGCCACTCTGGCTGGTGCCATCTCCTTACAGCTTCAGCGATCCCCAGTTAAATTCTCAGCCAGGACTCCATCTATGTGGACTTTGCATGTTCTTCTCATGTATGCTTGGGTTTCAGATACTTTGATTTATTTCCACATTCAAGAGACATGCAAGAGGTCAACTGGCATCTCTAAAGTGTTTTATTGTAAGTGAGTCAATGTTTATGTGAATGTGCTCTGTGATGCACTGATGTCCTCAGTGTTGGTTCCAGCCTTGTGCCCTGTGCTGCAATTTAAGACCCATTTCTCCACAAATCTGAGTTGGAATATGTGGATATAAAGATGTAGTAAAGAATAATGCCACTATAAAGAGTTATAATTTACAATTATTCAAGAGACTGAGATTATTTTTTCTTATTCCATGGGTTACAGTAAATGTATGGTATTTTGATCTTTCTATTTTAAATTGTATGACATTTAATTTAATTAATGCATTTTAAATGATATTAATTTAAAATTACGTCAATGCAATATTGAAAATAATAACATGATTTACATATTTTAATTTACTCCTACTGTTTACTGCATTGTAAAACCACATGTAAGCTGAATTGGTTGGTTATAGGGTTCTGTCTCAAATATTTGTCGTTATGTTTTAAGGTCAATATTGCATGTTGTGTTCTTGTGAGAGTAGAGAGCACTAGGGGGCGCTCTTCTGTTAAAATCAGTACTCCAGCGTCTGTCATGGAAATTCATGCTGAGAGGTGAAGGTGAAAAAAAAAATTAAAAAGGTAGTAAACTATGCATATTCTATAATACTGTAGGAAATAAAAAAATACAATTTGAATATAATGTTTGTATTTCATATGTATTACATTTTATGTTTATATATTAAAATGATTACCCATTATGACATGTTGAACATGTACGTTTGCATTTTTGTAACATAAATAAGTATAATATCAGAAATGTTATGTTTCCCCTATCCTGTTAAAAATGCCCATTTAAAATGGCCATTAAAAAGACTCAGAAGTGCCAAGACAGATCATGAGTTTATGATTTATAAAGCATTCTAAGACATCACGCCAAGTGTGGGTTCAGTTACTATCTGGCAACCCGGCGTGGTGTCTGAGCACGGCTTGTGTGTACGGCTGAGTCTTCCTGCATCTGGCGCCCACATGCGCGTTCGCGCTGCGGGATGCTTATTGGTGATCAGTGTGGGATTTGATTCAGCAGTGCGCGCCGTTTAAAAGGCCAGTCGCGCCAGCGATCTGACGCGGGTCATTAACATTGTCATCACGGTTATGTTAGCAACTCCGTTTGACGGCCCGGCGATCGGCTCGATCTGCCGTGGTTCGCTTAGCCGTGTTGGGGCTTAGCTGGTGAGGTTTCTTATGTAGGGACAGTTAGCTGTTTCTCTGCGCCGTCCAGACCTCCCCCTGTGCCCCCGTGTGGTCGTCCAGATGGCGCTGGACCTAAAGGGTCCACACGGGGCTTCCGCAGGTATGGCAAGCATCCCGAGGGTCATTGTTTGGGCTGGTCCCTGCACTGCACCCTGTCGAGCCTCGCCTGGGCTCCTTCATCCCTGTGGTTGGCCGGTACGCGGACCCCCGACCATAAAACTCATCTCCATATAGAGGTGGTTGGTCGGCCTGGTCCCCTGGCCATAAAAACCGGTTTCCACAACTCCTGTGCGTGCTCCCATCTGCTCCCACGTGTCCTGACCTCGTTGGCTTTGGTAGGTGATGGTGTTTCTTTGATTTCAGGCTTTATTTGGTACTTTGTCTTTGTTTGGTCTTGGTTGCCTTATTTATGTTTAAATAAAGCCTACCCTTATTCCTGAAGCTGTCTGCATGTGGGTCCTTATCTCCATCACCACCCTACACCAATCATGAAAGATATATTCAAAACTTTAAGTCGAAATACAGAACGATTGGAACCCTGGTCTGGTGGGACAGATATTGGCTTGGGGAACATATCAACCAAATATTCACATATGCTCAAAATGTCCCCGATGTACAAAAATATAAATAAAAATGTCATGTAGTAGGATCTATCAGTTTTCCCATCAGTTGTTTATGGTACGTTTCAGTAATTGCTTACTGTGGAAACAACAATTTTTGATGAAAACAGGCCAATTTTGGTGTACTAAACCGTCAACCAGCATTAAGAATGAGAACATAAGAGTGACAGCACAGGTTGGAAAACTGGGAGACCAAGTTAGACAAAGCAGACTATGATCGTTTGGACAGATGCAGAGGAGGGACAGTAGATATATTGGCAGGAGGATGTTAAAAGATGGAGCTGCCAGGCAAGAGAAAGAGGAACACCAAAGAGAAAGTTAATGATGTGGTTAATGTTAATATGCAGGCAGCTGGTGTGAGAGCAGAGGATGCAGGAGATAGATTGAGGTGGAAAATGTTGAGTCACTGTGGAGACCCCTGGTGAAGAAAATAACCAAAATAATAAGAACTATACTGTACTATATTCTTATACTTCATTTTGATCTGATGCCATGTGCGTTTCAAACCAATCGGATTAGGCCTGGCCGGCATTTGATGTGCTCCTGGGGGCCACCACACTCACCAAGCTAGATTTATGGTGTGCATATAACCTGGTGCACATACGGCAGTGGGATGAGTTGAAGACCACTTTCCTAATGCCCACAAGCCAGTATGAGTATTTGGTAATGCCGTTTGGGCTGCGGTCTTCCAGAGGTTTGTCAAGGACATGTTGCGTGAGGCTCTAAACTGCTATGTCTTTGTATACCTCGACAACATTTTAGTTTTTAGCCACTCCTTGAAGGAGCATGTGAGGCATGTCATGCCGTGCTCCAGCTGCTTTTGAAGCACCACCTTTATGTCAAGCTTTATGTCAAGCTGGAGAAGACCGAGTTCAACACTGCCTAGGTTTCGTTTTTAGGGTTCATAATTGGCTAGGGATCTATCCATATGGACCCTGCCAAGATTGAGGCTGTCTCCAGCTGGCCTCAGCCCATGTCTCTTCAGCAGGTCCAGCAATTCTTGGGCTTTGCCAACTTTTTCCAGCAGTTTATCTACAACTTCAGTGCAGTGGCAGCCCTGCTCACTGCCCTCACCTGGAAGACACTGGGGGGCTTACGCTGGACCTGCCAGGCCCAAGAGGCATCTGAGGCACTTAAGGAGTGGTTAATTTCAGCTCCCATTTTACGATTCCTGGATCCAGAGCTCATCTTTGTTGTCAAGGTAAATGCCTCAGATGTAGCGGTAGGAGCAGTCCTGGCCCAGCGCTTAAGCTGCACTCCTGCACCTACTTCTCACATCAGCTGATTCCAGCCGAGCGCAATTACCCCATTGCAGATTAGGAGCTGCTGGCTGTGAAAATGGCCCTAGAGGAATGGCAGCACTGGCTTGAGAGGTCCCAACATCCTTTTGTGGTCTTGACTGACCACAAGAATCTGGCCCATATTCGGGAAGTGAAGTGCCTGAACACCCGACAGGCCTGTTGGGCTCTGTATTTCAGGTGCTTTGATTTCACCATCTCCTACCAGCCAGGTTCTAAAAACCTCAAGCAAGGCACCCTTTCCCACCACTGGGATCACACTTTTCAAAGGCACCCAAATTTGTTGCCCTGCCTAAGCTCCCTAAAGCCAAGGAGACCGCAGACCTCCTCCTCCACCACGTCGCATCCAATTTTCAAGCAGGTTGGAGCCACGGCTAGCCTCTCATCTAGATTTCATCCTGAGTCCAATGGGCAGGCGGAGCAGGTGAACCAGGATCTCACCCATTTGCTCCACTGCCTAACCACAGGGAACCCAGCCACTTGGGTGGATCATCTCTTGTGGGCAGAGATGTGGGCAGACCACAACAGATGCCGGCACTCCACCTTGGGTATGTCCCCATTTGAGTGCCAATTTGTGTTCCCAGCTCCATGGGACATCCCATCCCGTTCGCTGCCCATTATGTTCTGTGCTGTAGGGAGGATTGGAGGAGGGCCTGAGCAGTCCTGGAACAAGCTAATGAGACCATGCACTGGCAAGCCGAACATAGGTGCAAGCCAGCACCCACATATCACCCTGGCCAGTGAGTGTGGTTATCATCCCAAGACCTTCACCTGAGGGGAACCTCAGGTAAATTGGCACAGAGGTACAAGGGACCATTCAAAGTAGTATGACAGATAAACCCAATCATACAAACTGGACCTGCCCCGCACCTTGAAAATACATTCAACGTATCTCGGCTCAAACCTTTCCTGTGTCAGCTGTTTTGGCTTCTATTTAAATCCATCATTTGTTTTTCGTCACGTCTGTGTGTCATTGCCAATCGTTTTTTTTTTCTCCTCAGTGTTCTTTGTGCATTTATCATCTCATATGTTTTTTTTCCTATGTTTTTTTATCTCACTCACGTTTTACTTTGGGTTTTTGGTAGCGGTTTCAGTTTTTGTTCGCGCATGGTTTGTTTGTAGGCATTGTGACTTTCAGTTTGCATTTCCCCTTGAGCTTTGCTCAGTACCTCAGTTCTTCTTTTTCCCTTCAGTCATTTAGTTTAATTTTCGCTCAAGCTTGGTCTCACTACCTTAGTTTAATCGTCAGAGAGATCACCAAGTGGACACAAAAGGTTTTCCCACAGAGCGCTCACCCAGCTGATCAGCCACACCTGAAGCTCATTGAGGAGAGCTCTGATTGAGCTCTCCTCTCCCCTTTATATTCAGCTTTCTGGCTGGAGCTCTCTGCAGGTCAATTCATGCTCATGCTGGCTGAATGCATGCTCTCTCCCCTGCTCTATTCCTGCTACACCAATAATTGCAGACCTAACAGTGATTCTGTTAAACTCATTAAATTTGCAGATGACACTCCTCTGATTGGACTAATCTCAAACAACGACGAGTACACATACCACAAGGAAATAAAGCAGCTGGTGTTGTGGTGCAGAGCAAACAGCCTAGAGATAAATATTCAAAAAACTGTGGAGATGATCGTTGATTTCAGGGAAAAAAGCCCTGTCCAATGCCCACTCTGGTTATACTTGGATCTACGGTCAGTAGAGCTGAGTCCTGTAAATTCCTGGGTATAAACATCCAACAGGATCTCAAATGGAACACGCATGGTACCGCAGCTATGAAGAAGGCAGGCCCAGCAGCACTTGTATTTCC
The DNA here is from genome assembly GCA_033118015.1 of Loricariichthys derbyi. Classification (NCBI taxonomy): domain Eukaryota; kingdom Metazoa; phylum Chordata; class Actinopteri; order Siluriformes; family Loricariidae; genus Loricariichthys; species Loricariichthys derbyi. The sequence continues at coordinate 6,068 of JAVSBU010272032.1, read as the reverse complement.
TGAGAAAGCTCAAGAAATTACAACTGCCTCAAGCACTGTTAAATTCTACACTGCCATAATCAAGTCATCATTACATCATCGATCACTTCCTGGTTCAGCTCAGCATCCCTACACATTAAGCGTAAGCTACAACGCACAGTGCATTATGCTGAGAAAATCATCAGTTGTCGTCTTCCCACCTTTGAAGAGCTGTATGTCCTAAGGATGAGGAAAAGGGCAAAAAAGATCATGGCTGATTCCTCTCATCCCGGTCACTCATTTTTCATCACAGCAGAGACCGAGAGTGAGAGCCCTAAAGACTTGGAGCAGCCGCCACCTCCACAGCTTCTTTCCCCAGGCTATTACAATTATCAACAAGGACTATTTACATATGCCTTTGCTTTAACAAAAAGCACATGGACAGCTGACATCCACATCATATGTGCCTTCAACATTTTTACACTGTGTGCTACTATACTTATTTATTCTTGTTGTGCTGTTATATTTATTCTTGTCTACTCTTACTGTATGTCATGTTATTGTTGTCTTCATCTATTTATTTTGGTCTTTGTTTATATATAACACCTTATATGCACCAAGAGAAATCCTTGTACATCTGCTACTTGGCGAAATTAAGATTCTGATTCTGAGTATCTCTTTATACTGCCCAGTTTGACTTTCCTTTGTGCTATTTTGAAGTGACTTGTGTTGTTCCTTGGTTTCTCATGGCTTTTTGTTTTTTCGCAGATCCCTAGGGCCAGAGTGTTGGAGAGATAATGATAATCCCCTCCACGTTTTGGTGTATCTTTTGTGCTTTGGACTGAGATTGTTTTGTTCCTGTTTGTTTTTTTTCCTAGTTTTACGCTCCCAATACTCTGTGCCATTTTTGTTTGTGTCCTGCATACATTCTGTTAATAAATCTGCATTTGCTTCCTGAACACCTGTGTGGCAATGTTGCAGATTGATGCACCCATCATGGAAGCAGCAGAGATCCACAGGTTGCAGCAAGTCCTTGCACTCAGCACCCAGCAGCTGGGGGAGGCACAGGCAGTGCTCCAAGAAAGAGAGAGGCAACTGCAGCAGGACCAAGCCAGGGCTACGCAGAGTAGGCCCCTCCCTATTGCCTTACCGGATCACTACAGTGGCAACCCCATTCAGTGCCCAGGATTCCTCCTCCAATGCAAACTTTTTTTCTCATCCCAAGGTGCACTCACCAATAGGCAGATGACCGCCTTGGTGATCATTGTCCTGAGTGGCAAAGCCTTAGAATGGGTAACTGCCATATGGATGCATGCTGGGGAGCAGGTTCGTTCCTATCCTAACTTTATTGCGCAGTTTAAGAGTGTTTATCAACCTGCGGAGGGTCAGGAGTCAGGTGAATGGCTGCTCACCTTGTCGCAGGACTCTGTATTTGCGGCTGAATATGTGTTTGAGTTCCCTACCATAGCCGCTGGCAGTGGATGGAATGAACCTACACACAAAGTAGCTTTTTGTCATGGCCTTTCCCACACCAGCCTTTGTGGGCTGGCCTGCCACGATGAAGTCATGTTGCTGGAAACCCTTATCACCACTGCCATCCGGCTGGACTGTCTTCTCATCACTCAACCCAAAGAGGACCCACAAACACATTGCCCATCAGAGCCTGAAGCCATGGCATTAGAGCCTTCTCACCTTTCACCAGAGGAGAAGCAGAGGCAATCCAGACTAGGCCTCTGTTTCTACTGTGGAGAGACTGGCCATGGGGTGAGGTAGTGTCCAGCTCGTCCTGGAGTCCCAGCAATTTCGGCTACTCAAGCCAACTCGGTGAGTCATTCCCCACACTGTCCTCTGTGTGAGATTATGGTGCAAGTACAGATTAGCTACCTGAACCAGAGCTTCTTTCTCCCAGCCCTTATAGATTCGGGGGCCACCAAGAGCTTCATGGACCAGACACTCGGCATCCCAGCAGTGGAGCTCCAGCACCAGCTCAAGATAATGATAGGGGACCCATAGGGGATGGCAGCATCTACCACCAAAACATCCCTATTGAAGATGACCCACTTATCTTGTGGAACCAATGAGAGATTCAAGCCTGGACCAAGTATTTCTTCAGCTGTCGTCTACAAACTGGACCCATTCAAGTTCATGCCAAAACCATTGAGAGCCACCAGATCAATCATATAGTGGTCATTCCCACCTGTTATCAGGACCTGATGGAGGTGTTCAGCAGAAAGAAGGCCAAGGGACTGCCACCTCATCATGAATACGATTGCAAGATTGATCTGCTGCTGGGTTGTACCCCCTCAGAAGAAAATGTATGCCTTGTCTCTGCCTGAGAAGTAAGCCATGGAAGAATACATCAAGGAGGCTTTGGTGGCAGGGTACATTTGGCACTCCACCTCTCCGGCTTCAGCAGGGTTCTTTTTTGTGGAGAAGAAAAGGGGAGGGCTCCATCCCTGTATTGACTTTTGGGGCCTCAACAAATTCATGGTCAGGTATCCGTACCCCTTGCCACTAGTTCCCTCAGCCCGGGAGCAGTTACGAGAGGTTTGGGTGTTCACCAAGCTGGACCTCCACAGTGTGTACAACCTACTCTGCATGATGGAGGGTGATGAGTGGAAGACGGATTTCAGCACCACCTCTGGCCACTTGGAGTACTGTGTCATACCATATGGCTTGGCCTCAGCTCCTACCATGTTCCAACACCTCATCAACAAAGTGATATACGAGATATGCTAAGTAAATTCATCATAGCTTACATCAATGACATCTTGATCTACTCTCCCGATCTGGAAAGTCATGTGGATCATGTTAGGAGGGTGCTAAGCAGGTTGTTACAGCACCAACTCTATGTCAAGGGAGAGAAATGACAATTCTACTGAGAGCGAATTGAGTTTTTGTGGTACGACATCAGGCCAGAGGGGATAACTATGTACCAGGGAAGGTAGAAGCAGTGGAACTAGGCCCAGCCCAAGACCCCTCAAGAATTACAGTGCTTTCTGGGGTTCGCAAATTTCTACCACCAGTTCATATGACATTTTAACACCATCGCCATGCCCCTCACCAACTTGCTAAAAGGCAACACCAAGAAGTTATCCTGGAACCCAGAGGCCGCCTATGTCTTTCTAACTCTGAAGAAGGTCTTCATGATCACCCCATCCTCAAGCAGCCCGATCCCACCTTGCTGTTCATTGTGGAGGTGGATGCCTCGGACATAGGGGTAGGGGCCGTGCTGTCCCAACAACAAGGTGAACCAGCCAAACTATATCCTGTGGCCTTCTTTTTGAGAAAGCTATTGGCAGCAGAAAGGAACTATGACATGGAAGACAGGGTGCTCTTGGATGCTAAGCTGGCTTTGGAGGCATGGAGGCATTGGTTGGAGGGCACCACTCACCCGTTCCTTGTATATACAGACCATGAGAACCTGAAATATATGAAGTCTGCCAAGAAACTTATCCCCGGGCAGGCCCGGTGGGCCATATTTTTCACCAAATTTAATTTCCTGATGTCGTATCAGCCAGGTTTGAAAAACGGGAAAGGGGACATGTTATCCCGTATTCACGTGAAGGAGGACAGAGATCTCGTGCAACTCATGATTCCCAACCACAAGTTCCTCGGATTGGTTTTCGAAGTCTGTGTGCTTTGTTCCCCTGCCTGGTCTTCCGACTCCCAACCCCACCGACACTCCATTTTCTGAGCTAATTAACATTACAGTTGAGAGGCTTGTTTTTTTTTTTTTTTTTCATTTTTTGCATTTAGCAATTCTTGCATTTATCTGACACTGCCACATAAACACTGAGCCAAAATTATCCTGCAGAGCTGTAGGGAGATACAACTGTTTCATGTTGCATGAGAATAGAAAACAACAGCATTGATTGTGCACAGAGGCAGAACACCTGTTCCATTCTTCCAGCTCTGCTATTGGACACACTAAACTTCCATTCTCTGACTCTTTTCCTCTCAGAGCAATGCAGAGAAAATGTAAGGCTCTGCTCCCATCTGCCATGCTTCTCTTCTGTCCACGCATGGTCAGTTGGCGGTGTGGCGACCCGAACGATCCACGTGACTCCAGATGTGACCTTGCCATCACAAGAGTGCCCCCGCATGCCGTAGCCTTCACAGATCTGGGGGGTTAGCCAGTAAGGCTGCTTTTGTTTTCCTTTTTTATTACTTCCTTACCATCAGCCGTGACAACTATAATGTAATAAACTACGTTTAAATATATTACTGCAAAAATCAGAAATAAGAACATATCAGTGTACAAATGTATTTTGAGCTATGTTTATGTACTGTGTAACCATAGTATTTATCAGATGAATTTCACAAGATATTTTAAAATATGTATTATTTAATTCTTTATTTAGAAATAAATATTTTATGTACTGTATACTAAATCAGGCTTCCCAGCTACATTTTCAGTTCTGTACATTAACCTTGCTATTCATGTACTGCAGGGGCGGACCATGGATTTCACACCTAAGCCTTCAGTAGTGCTCTGTCTGAATCAACCTGCCCCTCAAAAACTAATTTATGGTAATTTATAAAAATCATCTTAATATGCAGAAATACAGTATAAAGAGCTGTTGAATCGCAGATAAATATCTCTTGTAGCCACAACAAATGCCTCTATTATACAGACAAACCAAGGGTGAACAAGTTTCCTAAATAACAGAACCAGGAACAGAACCAAACCAACCGAACCAGCTTACCCCCAGAGATTGGCGGAAGCTAGGGTGTACGGGATTCACGAGTGCACTTCCCAAACATAGGCAACATAATGCCAGGAGATATGGAGCATCTGGACGGGGAGGCACCTTGATCCTAGGCGCTCACGTCACTGAAGACCCTTTTACAGGTGCCAACCGCTAACCCAACCAATCTGTGAGTTGTGGGGAGTGCCTCCTTCCAAACAGGGGAAATCCTTCTTTCCCTACACTGTCTTGACCCCTCACATACCTCTGGGCTCCAACCCATACCTCTCCTGTCCTCTACGTAGGACAGGAGGTACCTTCATCCCTACCAGACACATAAAGGAACAGGGATGTGCCTCGGACCAGGTCAAACAGGATCTATAAAGGAAACACAATACAGGTTAGTCTAGGTACACCATTAGCCTCACTATAGCACGCCACTGTGGACAGATCTAGAGCTCGAGTGGCGTGTTATCCCTCGTGACAGGGCGAGAAACCACAATGCCAGCTCGAAGCACCAAATCTGTCACAGCTTATTTAAAGAACTGATCACAGGTGCATGTAATCAGGCCGTGCTATGGCGCCACGCCGCCAGATGGTGCTAAGTACTCTCTACATGCGGCGCGGCCACCGATCACAAGGAAGACTGTCTTAAAGCACTAAGGAGACAGCCTCCTCATTACATATCTCCACCCCAAGGGGGTGATGTCCCGGCGCCCCCTAAAGCTGACCCCAAAAAAAAAACAATCCACGAAGAAGCCAAACAATAACACTATTACAATATAAAAAAGAACCAAAAAACCTCTCAAAAGAGAGTGCGGAATACTCATGGGTCAGCCAGGAATCGGGTGGGAAGGAGGGGAAACCAGCGAAACAAAAACCGTTGTCCGCTGGGTCAAAATGGTGGAGCTGACATTCTGTCACATTCCAGGGGATTTAACAAAAAAAAAAAAAAGGACCCACAAGCAGGACAGCGTAAAATAACAATGATGTTTATTAAACAAAACCAGATAAAGAACAGAACCAGGAACAGAACCAAACCAACCGAACCAGCTTACCCCCAGAGATCGGCGGAAGCTAAGGTGTACGGGATCCACGAGTGCATGTACCAAACATAGGCAACATAATGCCAGGAGATACGGAGCATCCGGGCGGGGAGGCACCTCGACCCTAGACGCTCATGTCGCTGGAGACCATTTTACGGGTGCCGACCGCTAACCCAACCAGTCTGTGAGTCACGGGGAGTGGCTCCTTCCAAACAGGGGAAATCCTCCTTTCCCTACACTGTCTTGACCCCTCACATACCTCTGGGCACCAACCCTTACCCCTCCTGTCCTTCCAAGAAGGACAGGAGGTACCTTCATCCCTACCAGACACATAAAGGAACGGGGACGTGCCTCGGACCAGGTCAAACAGGAT
>JAVSBU010271812.1:0-11565 GCA_033118015.1 Loricariichthys derbyi | reverse complement strand
GTTAAGAAATATCATTGTTATCAATGTTTATTGGAAGATGGTATAGGGAAATATTGATTTCTGCTAGTTTTCACCCAAATTATTGATAAGCATCAGTCTTCAGTGGGGGTTGCTAATAGCACAACTACATAAAAATGTTTTACTCTGTACTTATGTATGATTATAGGCTAACTACATTACTTAAAGTTTTTAAATAAAAATTACACAAGAGTAAAGTGTAAGAGTGCAAACTGATAATTAAACTGTAATTAAATGTGTGATCACTTCATAGAATGATATTATTCATATCATGACAGAATGCACCAGTCTATCTTGACATGACAGTAATTAATATAACAACCACTGCCTTAAAAATAGAACTATATGAGTACAATAAAATGTGTTAATGTGTCCTGACATAAAATAATGGCATGGTGGGTAGTTTCCTCTGTTTCCACTGCTTCCTCACCGCAACAATGTCCTGGGTTCAATCACACATAGGTTTTCTCCCACAGTCCAATTAGGTTAATTGATTACGGTTAATTGGCCCCGATCTGAGTTCATACATGACTAGCTTCGATATAACATTGAGTGTTGATGTAATCTAGTGAGTCGTTAAATGGCCATTGTGCTGAAGAGTGATGTTTAATAAACTAAACAAACAAACATGAAGTGATGAAGTAGTAGCTTACTCTGTGATGAAGTGATAGCTAGTACTCATTTTAATGTTTATAATAAACAACTGACTGTTTAGTCAGTGGTTTTGAGAGATAATTCTTGCCTAATATCCATAGCAAGGTTAAGATTGTATATTGTAAGCTAGTTTTAGTCAAAATTTACATTTGCATTTTGTATTTTTCTATGCTCTCCCAAAGCAAAAAATACAAGATTACATTATAGTATTTGCATTACTGGAGGAATTCTTTATCACTTTGTGGGTTTGAACCAGTCTGTATATGGAATCACTTTCTAAGTCTTCCAAGCTGACACTATACTTATGTGTCTGAAATAAATATGTGAATGATACGAAGTATACGTGAACGCAATGGGACTTTTCTCATTGTCCATATCCACTCCACATGCAAATATGTGGTTGTCCATAAACAGAATTAATAGATGAATTTGTCTTGCAAGTGATTTGACAAGACATATTTATAACCATGAATGATTAATTTGTTATGTCTACAAAAAAGGGACATATTAAATATGCATCGTAGCATTTTAATGTAATCATTATCCACCACATCTGTTAACATATGGTCATTTATGACAAACAGTCGTTTTAATGTTTCTTTGCACTAAAAAGAACATAAAACAAGATGTCTTGCCATATATTTAAAATTAAAGCCTAAGGGCCGTTTTTAAACGCTGTCATTAAATTTTTACAATAGATCACTATATAAGGTAAATTCTGAACCATAAGGTATATACTAGTTAGATGTTGTAACCATTTGATTATTTGAGTATTTTTTTTAGACATTTTCTTCATGTTTTTAGCTCCAATATGTTAATTTACATGATCAGATCAAATCCACAGACGGTGCAAACGGTTTCACACTGAAACTCTTTTTTGAAAATTCTTTTAAAATTTTTGAAAAACAGCAACTTTTCCTCATTGACTCCTCAAGACTCAGAATTCTGTACTTTGGCATAGTCGCTTCATAGTTCCATTAAGACAGAGATGATGATTCTCAGTCGGTCGTGAGGTGGGGCTTGTTTTCTCGTATACTTTTCAGTGCTTGTGTGCTCAGTTTGTTAGCTTGCTAGCAATGACCTTGAAACATTGGCAAGTGAGTTTGACTGCTAACAGGCTTGTCACCTATCTCAGTTTGCAACTTTGGGCTGAGAAAGGCATGAGAATCACACCTTATCAAAACAGTTCTTATCCAAATTAACAGTGCAGTAAGAAACCCAGATCATACCCAGATAACTGAACGCTCAGTGCATAAACAAATTTCCCTGGGAAAGGATCTTTGGGGGAAAAATAATTAAACAGATTTTAAACATAATTTTTTGAAAGTTTCATTAAAGCACTTCCTCATTTTACACCAGACGAGACATGCACTCTGGTGTTTATTAATATGCATATTAAAGACAAAAATGAGCTTTGCTTGCTATCCCAGTGCACAGCATAGTAGTGGTTTGTAGCTTGAAGTAGGATAGAATTTAGTGTTCTAGTTATGATATCCAGAATAGGCCTATTGAAAAGAGCTAACACGAGGTCATAATACTATGTACAGCATTATATAGACTTACACAGGCATTAAAGGTGCTGTCACAATGCCAAAAAGTGTTAGTTGCGACCGACTTGCGGCGAAAAAAGATTGGATATTCATGATACGATCTGCGTTTTCGTACTTCAGACGTTCATATATCCGCACATGTTCACAAAATCCGCAATAGCGAATCATTTCCGCCCCTCAAATTTTGAGCTTGCTCATGATTGTACTGCAGTAGACATTCCGTTTTGATGCCTCAATACGGCCGCCATTCTATCGCAACACAGCCGTGCTTATGTTCTTAATACCATCGCACATTAACGTTTTGCAGTTGCTTATTTCCGCAGTGGTTGCTGAAAACGAGTATGTAGCGTCTGTGGACGTCCCGCTTTGTTTGCAACGCATGCGCAATTCAAACGCAACTCATCCGATCTTGTTTGGACTCGTCCGAAGTAGATTGCATTACAGAAGACTGCGGAAAATCCACATTTTTATTCACAACTCGTTTGCAAATGGCACTGTGACAGCACCTTAACATCCAATTAACATTTTCTCATTGCATTTATTAATTACATTTAGAGCATCAAAACCACTACGACTCCTCATTAATTAAATCATTGTTATTTTTTATTTTTGTAAGTACAATGCTCAAAAAAATAAAGGGAACACTTAAGCAACACAATGTAACTCCAAGTAAATCAAGTAAACCACACAAAATACTGAGCCTCAATTTGACTTGTTTTAAGGACATTACATTACAAGTTGGATCAGCCTGTAGTGTGTTTTTCCATTTTAATTTTGCGTTAATAATTATGTTAATAATTGTGTGGTTAATACATTTGATTTCCATTGATGATTTTTGTGTGATTTTGTTGTCAGCACATTCAGCTTTGTACAGAACAAAGTATTCAATGAGAATATTTCATTCATTTAGATCTAGGATGTGTTATTTTAGTGTTCCCTTTATTTATTTATTTTTTGAGCAGTATACTAAAGAAAGGTAAAAATGGCAACAGCTGAGAAGTTCTTCTTTTGTATTTACAAAGATTAATGTGCACGACAGTACAATCAGCCCTCCGTGTTTGCATGTATCTCATCCGTAGTTGGTTGAATTAGATTGAAAATATTTGGAATATTATGATTTAATAAATAGTCATGTCCAAGCAGCATAACTTTTCTTACTGCACATGAATGAATTCAGTATCCTATCCTATCTCTTTCCAGCAATCATAGTCTGAACGTAGGTCACCTCATGTCTTTTTCACGTGTAAAATCAATATTTCCTATACGATACAATATAAAAGCTATGTAAATAGGTATTATATACATATAATAGTTCAAGTTCAAGTGCTTTTATTGTCATTTCAACCATATACAGTTGCATAAAGTACATAGTGAAACGAAACAATGTTCGTGTGCAGAGCATGTGCAATAACGCAAGACAATATGTGCAAAAAAACTACAGTACGCAATAACGACAAGATAGTAAACGTAAGAGTGTTTGGACAATAAATAATAAATATAGACAATATGTGCAAAAACGCAAGACAATTTGTGCAAAAAAACTGCAGTACGCAATAACAACAAGATAGTAAACGTAAGGGTGTTTGGACAATAAACAATAAATATAGGGAGCAATAACGCAAGACAATAAATAACCACAAGACAGTAACGTAAGACTATTCTGACAATAAACAATTAATATAGGGAGGGGATCAGTGCAAGAAATAAGATGTATTAGGTATTATATGTAATTATATGTATGTAATACCTATAATACATGTATTAGGTGTTAATAGTAATCTAGAGATTGTTTATAATATATGGGAGGATGTCTGTAGGTTTCATTGTGTATTTTGTATAAGAGTGCCTGTGGATTATGGTATCTATAGAGAATAAATACTGATGGATATAGAGGGTTAAATGTCAATAAATATTAGCCTTTTATTGTAACCTGTCAAAAGTAAACAAATTAGAGTATTAAATGCAGTTAACCCTCTTCCCCCGTGTTTTAGGCTGATAGTCCCTCTGCTGAGTTGTCATGCTAATGTGTACCTTAAAAATAGTGTATGTTACCATTTATATGCATTATATTTTAACTGCAGCAGCTGCAGTTTTCCAAAGTACATGCAATTAGTGGAAAGGCAAACAATAGTGAAATGAACCTAACATTTAATACCTATGTTTAAACCGTATCTTCAATTAAGTGAATTGAAAATTTACAGGTCATACTAACTTACTCATCATGGGAAAACACTAATGCAGACAGAACATTCTTCATGCTTCAACAATGTAGTGCATGTGAGTAACATCAAGTATGAATACGACTCGCAGAGTGGTTTACATGAACATCTGGTTATCTTGTTGTAAAACTGAGGTCAGATGTTTCATTATAAGTAAGTTTTGAGTAAAGATTGTCAGGTGCCACGCCAGACTTAATTAACTGCGCTGATTAATACGGGCAGTCTGGTGTGAGTCTGATGTCAAGGCTGAATCCAGTGAGGCTTTTTGCGTTCTGCACATGCGCAGATGCAATAATCAGCCTCGCATATTGGATTCAGCTGTGGCTGGCTTTTAAAAAGCGAGTCACGCTGATCAGTCCTCATCGGGCCGTCGTCAAGGTAAGAAGCGTATAGTCGTGGGTTGCGCTAGTGCGTGCATGCACTAGTCTCACTCTTGGTGCCAGAGAAGGTGAGGGATGAAGGTACCACCCTTCCTTTGGAGAGGGATGGTTGAGTAGGCACAGGAGAGCCGAGGTTCGACAGGGTTTAGCACGAAAGTGTAGGGACAGGTAGTTGAACTCTGCACCGCACGGACCGCCCTCGGGACCCCCTGTGGTCATCCAGGCAGTGCCAGACCGAAAGGGTCCACACAGGGATACCTGCACTGCACCCTGCCGGACCTCACTTGGTCCTCCCCTTCGGTCGGTTCGGGACATCCGGCTGTAAAAACAGTTTTACGTAGGTGTGGTTGACTGGACCGTTCTGCCGACCGTAAAAACCGGGTCCACTTCACCTTGGACGTGTCCTAGTTGTCACCACATGCCCTAGCCCCATCGGCCGTTAGGGGTCAGCCATTTTTTTTGGGGGGGGGGGCTTTTTGTGGTATTGTACTTCAGTTTCCTCAGTTTCCTTATTTACGTTAAATAAAGCCTACCCTTATTCATGACGTTCTCTGTGTTTGAGTCCTCTTTTTCCACCTTGCCCTCCATATCGAGACAAAGATGTTTCTTGTTCTTTAGCGTTTACTGAAAAATTTGCAGACAAGCTTGCCTATGAATATTTGGGCATACGCTACACGGAATTATTTGGCTGAATAATCTTAGTGTGTTTTTGTAATCACACTGCGATGCTTACATCAGAATAAAGTAATAATAACAACAGCATAGGCAGGCAAATAATACACATAATGACACTAATCATGCTCTGAAGGCTCAGTATAAAAACATTGTATAAATTAACCTCAGTGTTATTAAACCTAATGTGTTTATAGACTGTGCCTTCCATGCACAGAGCTTATCTCTGTTATGACACTGCAGAATGCCTCCGGTTGAGAAGAGCTAATGGGGTAAACATGCTGTTTTTTTTTTTAAAGGGGGCGGTGGATGTTCTCCATCTGTGATAGTTTCATATACTGTAGTCTATGGACTCAACACACAAGAAAGCCTGATTTGAATGGATAGGGGATCGCGAGGTGCGCACAGGCCATGTTCATTGTGAACTTGTTTTGAGATTGCAGACAGGAAGCAATGAAAGAGACTTGATGAGTCAGACATGTGGATAAAACGAGGCGACCTTAGCTTAATCAGTAGGTTTTAGAGAAACTCTTACAAGGGCAAACATGTCACATTGTGTTGGCTGAATTTTAAGCAGTCTATGCATGTTGACTGCAGGTGTCCCTCAGCAACAACCTAGGGGAATTAATGAGGATGTGATAAACTAAGATGATAGATGCTATCAGTTAGATAAAATGCATAGATAATATATCATTTAATTTAATGTTTCTAAAAAAAAATCCTAAATAAATAATAAACTGGAAGGTACTATTAGGATCCACACCAGGTCTACTCCGACTAGTATGGGCAGCCTGACATGGAGATGACATCAGAGCTGAACCCAGCGAGGCATCCACGTCCTGCGCATGTGTGGCTAGCAATGGCAGATGCGGATAATCAAGTCCTTGTAGATTGGGTTCAGCTGTCACCAGTTACTTAAGGCAAGTCACACGAATCAGTCATTGTGGGCGATCACTAAAGGTCAGACCTTTTCAATGTCTATTGGCCCAGCAACTGTATTGGTTCATCGTGGCCTGCATAGCCAGTGGGGAGCATTAGACGGGGTTTTTAGTTGATGTGCGGTTAACACCGTTATACGCTAGGCATGTCCCCAGCTGGTGTGTTGCATCACGCATTTGTGGCACAGTCGCAGTATGCCCTGCGGGCACACGCACCAGTCTCGCTCTTGGTGCCATAGGAGGTGAGGGACAAAGGTACCACCCTTCCTTTTTAGAGAGAGGGTGGAGTAAAACCTGGAGGTCTGAGGTAATTGTTAGTTTGTAGCATGTTAGAGTAGGGACAGGTAGCAGTGACTCCCTGCACTCTCCTTGTGGTCGTCCAGGCAGTGCCGGACCTAAAGGATCCACACAGGGAGACTGCTAGGGTATCTGTTACCACAGGCGGGTTATCACTTGGAGCCTGTCCCTTTGCTGCACCCTGCCATGCCTCACTCGGACCTCCCCTTTGTCCCAATGGTTGGCCGGTTCGGTACATCCGGTCGAAAAATCGGGTCCACGTGATGTGGTTGTCCAGATCGGTATGCCAGCCAGCTCCACTTCACCTCGGACGTGTCCAAGTCGTTACCATGCACCCTAGCCCTGTCTTCACTCAGGGTTTAGCCGTTTAGGCTTTTTTGTTTCACTTTTTTGGCTGTGCTCATGTTGTTTTGCTTTCATTTCCTTAGTTTCCGTATTTTAGGTTCAATAAAACCTACCCTTATTCACGGAGCTGTCTATACGTGGGTCCTCCATTTGCAGTGAATAACAGTTATAAATCGCCAAAAACAGATTGAATTCTTGTTTTGTTCTAAAAATCTTGTTGAATATCTGCTAGTATCTGCTAATGTCTACAATCGAGTTATACTGCGAGTGATATGACGAATACAGACGTGTACACTATATATGGCTAGATTGTATCATGTATAAATAAGAGGCAAGAACAACAGGATTTAATGACCACAAAGCACATATGCAGTACTGTTCAAAAAATATTAGGCCAACATTTGATTAGGTATACCATTGTTTTATCAATGGTCTAATGACTGTATATACAGTGGGCATGGAAAGTATTCAGACCCATTTAAATTGTTCACTCTTTGTTTCATAGCAGCCATTTGCTAAGATGAAAAATGTTAATTTTTTTCTCATTAATGTACACTCAGCACACCATCTTGACAGAAAAAAACAGACGCTGTCAGGTGTCACACCAGCTGTGCGTTAGTTTACCATATGGCAACCTGGCCTGACGTCACGACTGAATCCAGCAAGGCTGGGCGTTTGCACATGCGCGATCAGCGCTGTGGACACCATTACAATCAGGCATGCAGATTGGATTCACCCGTGAGCACCGTTTTAAAAGCGAGCCGCGAAGATCATTTCTTGGGTCATCGTCTATGGGAAGTTGCGTTTTTACGACGCCAGAGGGAATCCCCATTTCCGTACACTGTGTACAGGTCCTGACGTACCTCCGAGCTCCTGCTTGTATGCCACGTACCCTATACCAAGGGCAGGTGTTATCTTTGTCCCTATCTCCCTCTGGTGAGCCGTGGGACATGCCTCAATCCGGATTCACATGACCAGTTTAAGACTGTGAGCCTCTAACTCCACTGTGCATGCCACAGAAGCCAGGCTTGGAGCTCGAGTGATGTGCTATCCCATCGTGAAGGGCAAAAACGCCACAATGCCAGCTTGAAGCCCCAACGCCTGCTTCTGCCTTAAATAATCAGATCCAGGTGATTCCCATTTAGGCGTACATCAGCACCGCACCTCTAGGTGGCAATAAAAACCCACTAAACGCAGGGCAGCCGCCATAAAGTTCCCACGAGTAAAGCTGTTCAAACCCTACAAACAGCCTCCTCATTACATAGGGAAAATTTGCATACTAGTCTCCGCCCCCTTTCTTCACGATTTTTGTCATAGATGTTGAGGTTTTTTGACCCACGACAACATTCACCTATGTGTGAACAGGGCGTTAGGAAGCTTGACCTTCCTAATTTCTTTTGTAACCTTGGCCAGATCTGTGCTTTGCCACAATTCTGTCTCTGAGCTCCTTGGGCAGTTCCTTCGACCTCATGATTCTCATTTGCTCTGACATTCTGTATTCTGTATTCTATTCTATTTTCTCTATTTTTATTATTTTAAATGAATTGTTATGTTAACTTCATAAATCTGTAAAGCACTTTGAATTACCCTGCGTATGAATTGTGCTATACAAATAAAGTTGACTTGACTTGACATGCGCTGTGAGGTCGTGTATATAGACAGGTGTGTGCCTTTCCTAATGAAGTTTAGTCAGTTTAATTAAACATAGCTGGACTCCAATGAAGGAGTAGAACCATCTCAAGTAAGATCAGAAAAAATGGACATGAGTTAAATATGAGTGTCACAGCAAAGGGTTTAAATACTTATGACCATGTAATATTTCAGTTTTTCTTTTTAATAAATTTACAAAAATTTATACATGTCTGTTTTTTTCTGTCAAGATGGGGTGCTGAGTGTACATTAATGAGAAAAAATTAACTTTTTTATTTTAACAAATGGCTGCTATGAAACAAAGTGAACTTTCTGTACCCACTGTAATTATTTATCAGGGTGTTTATTGGAAAATTTAAAAAAAAAGAAAATACAAACAAAGAAAATACAGGAGATGTGTATGCAGTTATTACAAAATGAAAAAAGACGGGGAAAAGTGGCAATTTGTAGTACTTACATTTGAGCAATATCTCAAGGCAATTTCACCGTGATGCTAAGTTGCCCCTTCTACAGTCTGAAGAAGCTTGATCAGGAATGGCATTTTTTGGAAGAGTAGCAGCCAAGAAACCAATTTTTCTGGAAGGGGAACAGGTTGAAAGGCGAACTAATTCTAATGCTCATGAAGACTGGAATGATTTAGTGGAATTTAGTGCAAAATAGTATTATGGAGTGACAAATGGAGTGAATTTAGAAATTTTTGGAATCAGTCATCAACAATATGTTATATATGGTTATATATGGTCATTATACTGTTGCACAAACAACACATCTGAAGGTGGCATAAAACTGTATGCCTTAAAAGAACTGAGAACAGTACAAGGTATAGGCTTAACTTCAGTGCTGGACTAAATGTGAAGAGGCTATATGAAAATTGACATGTATCACTATTGACATGTAAAAACTGTTAGGAGGAGGCAAGAAATCTTGTGCATCAAATGCATTTTATTGGGATTTTATGTGATAGACCAACACATAGTAGCAAGCATGTGTAAATTGAACCCATACTTGAAAATGATACATATCTTTCAAAGTTTTTAATAAATAAAAATCTGGAAAGTGTGGTGTGCATTTGTATTCAGCTGCTTGTACTCTTATACCCTTGTATGAAATCCAGTGTGACGCATTGCCTTCCGATGTAACCTAGCTAGTTAATATAGGTCATCTGTGAGTAATTTCTTCTCAGTAACAACTACTGTTATTCTGTGAAGGCCCCAGCGGTTTGTTAGAGAACATTAGTGACCATGAAAGCCAATGAACACACCAGACAGGTCAGGGATAAAGTGGTGGAGAAGTGTAAAGCAGGGTTAGATTATAAAAATATGTTCAGTCCATCATCTGAAAATCGAAGGAGTATGGCACAATTGCAAACCTACCAAGACATGGTCATCCACCTAAACTGACAATCCAGGTATTGAGATCACTAATTAGAGAAGCACCCAAGAGACTCATGGACGCATTGCAGAGATTCACAGCTCAGGTGGGAGAATCTGTCCACAGGGCATGTACTCCACAAATCTGAACTTTATGGATGAGTGGCAAGAAGAAAGCAAGCCATAAGAAGGCCCACTTGCAGTTTGTCACAAGCCATGTAGGGGACACAGCAAACTTGGAGGAAGGTGCTTTGGTGAAATGAGACCAAAGTTGAATTTTTTTGGCCTAAATGCAAAATGCTACGTGAGGCAGAAAACTAACACTGCATCACACCATCCCTGCCATGAAACGTGGTAGCAGCATCTTTCTGCGTGGATAGGTTGTAGAGTCGACCACTAGGCAACAGAGCCTCCAAAAGCCTGTTGATCATGCAGTCATAGGAACAGTGAGAAGGTCGTGATTTGACCCAGTCCTAACTAAAAACCTCCTGGTGTTGATGTTAGGTCTACTGGAGGGTCCAGAGGCAGAGCAGTGTGATAACCCAGAGTGAACAGAGGAATTGCAGAGGAGAGGCAACATGAGTGGCAGACATTGCTCTTACCTTGCTGTCAGTTTATTTGGGGATTGTGTCGGGCCAGCCATGACTAACCTAGAACCAAGGGAGTCTTGGAGGGCCTGATAATGGACAAGATTATCCTCTCCTGGTGATTTCCAGCGAGCACCAAGCAGATTGGTCAAGTCCAATGGGTTACCCGAGTTAGGGGTAGCTCCTAAGCTTGCTGTCCTAAGCTCAAGGAGGAAGGGGCTCAGGCGAGGGTTTTAGGCGAACCTCCATCTGGACAGCCAAGGCTTCATCCAGCAAGTTGTCTTCTGCCCCCAAATCTACCGCCCATAACTTCTCAGGGATCACATCAGGGAGACTCAAAATAGCCGGCAGCTTTACCCGAGGAGCTGGAGTTGGCAGGGTATTGAGCATAAAAAAAATTTCATTCCTGATGAATGACATTCACTACTCAATGTTTTTCTGTGCGATATACAAAGTTATATTATGTTTATTATTTGTTTATTTTGGTCTGTTTAACATTGCTTTCATTTCAGTTTCCACAGAATAGTGTTGATTCCGAATGACGTCACGACTGACGCAGACGTTTCGAACAAACGCTTCAGCGTGGCTACTGCTTTACGCACTGTTCTATCGGCGTGGAAACAAATGGCCAAACTTTTCATCTGCGCATGCGCAGATCCGTAAAGTAGCTCATCTCGATAGGTAGCTCAACTCGACAGAACACACACATTTCATTACTCTCTGTGAAAACATATTCCAGGAGCGAAATTTCTGCATGAAACGATCACGAACTACAGCATAGTTCAGCTTAAAATGTGGCTGGAATGTTGAGGCTTGCCTGTTACCTGTACAAAGACGGATTTAGTGAGCAGGTGAGTTGCAAAGAGTTGCTAGCTGTTTGTTTTA
>JAVSBU010271595.1:0-11567 GCA_033118015.1 Loricariichthys derbyi | reverse complement strand
AATATTCGACATGTTGAACTTTTTTGAGCGACCAGGATTTTTTTCCCGGTCTAGGCCACGCCCACCAGCGGTTAATTTGTAAGCATCCAGGTTTTGCAGGAACACTCCAGGATACACTGCGGAAGTTTCGGTAAGCAAAATCTTGGTTAACTCGGGCGCAACCGTGTATGTGTGAACGGGGCTTTAGTCATGTGTGTGCGAAAGAGAAAGTGTGATGGATGCTTGTGTGTGAGAAGTAGGGTAGAGAGTGTGTGGAATAAAGTGTGCGATGGTTGTGTTGGTGCACATTGGAGTAAAGGAAATGTATGGTCATTGTGTGTGTGTGTGTGTGTGTGTGTGTGTGTGGGAAAGAGAATGGAGGTGCACGCTGGAGAGAAGTGTATGGTAAGTGTGGAAGAAAGTATGATGTTTGCATGAGTACTTGAGGAAGAGTGTGTGAGAGAGACAGAATGTGCTCTGGTTAGGTGTGTGAGAAGGAGAGTGTGTGTGATGGCTGTGTACATAATGGACAAAGTGTGATTGTTATAGAAGTGAGGACACAATGTGATGGTTGTGTATGAAGAAAAAGTATGAGTTGTGTATGTAGTAAAGAAAAAGCCCTGCTGCAGGGCCGGTTCCCCGGTACCTTTTGACTCGGATGATCTGATCCCTCATGGGCTTGATATCCTGGAAGCTCTGCTGGTTCACCAGGCTGTAGACCAGGATGAAGCCCTGGCCGTTCTTGATGTACAGGTCGCGCATGGAGGCGAACTGCTCAGTACCTGCCGTATCCAGGATTTCGAGCACCGACGGCGACGAGTCCACCTCGATCTCCTTGCGGTAAAAGTCCTCGATGGTCGGGTCATACTTCTCGATGAAAGTGCCGGTAACGAACTGTACGGTGAGTGCGGATTTCCCCACGCCGCCGCTGCCCAACACCACCACTTTATACTCGCGCATGGCTTTGACTAAGAACAGAGAGACTAAAACATGAACGCACGGAGCTCGGAGCTACAGCGGCTGGCAGAGCGCGGCTCCCATCGCGATCATCATGCTGCTGCCGCTCCGTCGTACAGAAGCAAACGAGCCGCGCAGCCCGGAGAACGAAAAGGAAAAGAAGGAGCGTTGCATCGTCGCGTCTCTTCTCGGCACTGACTTGTAGCGCGGTCCCGGTATCTGCCCGCTTCCAGCGCTCTTTCATCTGCTGAGCTCACCGTCCTAAATCATCCGAGCGGCGAAAAAACGGCGAGACTAAACAAAAGCGCGAGCGGCCGCAGACACCAAAGCGTTTCTCTTCCAGGCGGTTAGAGCAGCCAGTTCCTGCCCTGTGTTTTCATTCCGCCTCTTCCTTTGCGCACCGACACACCCGTGGCGGCCATGCTCTCAGACTCGGACCCGCCGCGTTACCCGGCCCACATTTTCCCCCTCACGGCTACCGTAGCGCTCGCGAGGATGATGACGTCATCAGCGATTCGTGGAGCTGCGACGGGAGCCTGAGAGGAAAAACGGCTAACCAACTCAGTTATTAACCAAATCGCCACGCTATAAACCAACAAACCGCACAACTGCATTGCAGTCAGCCCTGTTACGAATCATCCATTCATCCTCAGTGTTTTCCCAGAGAACTGGTGCTTAGACGGTAACACAGGAACAATCCTAAACACTCACACACTCACTAAGGGCACTTTAGAAACACCAATTATCCCAACACGTCCTCGACTGTGAGAAGAAAAACAGAATACCCAGAGGAAACCCACTTGGAAATGGGGAGAACATGCAAACTCCACACAGGTGGAGTGCAAGGATCAAACTGGGATCTCAGAGCTGTGAGGTGGTAGTGCTAACCACTGCACCACTAATAAATTAGCTAAATTACAACTCATTTAATCAACTAACCAGCCAACCAACTACCTTACTTACGCTACAACTAAGTACTCACAAACCAAAGACCCTACTAACCAACCACCAGCTAACTCACTAACAAACCCACTGACTATCCAAACAACTAAATCACACTTAGCTAAGCAACTAAACAACTTCCTGACTAATGCCTAGTTCACACATACACAGTTGCGGCCGAGTTAACCGAGATTTGGCTTACAGAAACTTCCGGAGTGTTCCTGCAAAACCTGCATGCTTACGAATGAATTGGTGGTGGGCGTGGCCTAGACCGGGAAAAACATCCCGATCGCACAAAAAGTTTCAACATGTTGAAACTTTCCGGGAGTTTTTGCCGGAACCATGACATTACTTAATGACTGTATAGATGACCTGGAAAGACGGGAGCCTGCCTGTCCTTCCTAAAGGCAACTGGCCTTTACTAAATCCTTACTGGATAACCGAAAGTCAACCTGTAGGTTAGGGTGACCTGATTTTCAAAGCTAAAAACGTGGACGCTTAAATTTTACCAAAAATTAAAGTAAGCCATATCCTCAGTTGTGATGTAATGTTGTAGATTACCTGTTATGAGCAGTAGGTGTCATTATATGACCAGATAATGTGGCATTACGTGTGGACATGTGATTCACTGTTGAGCTTTTTAATTGGTCTATTTCCATGACATCTTTGTGATTGACATAGAAACTGCCCAATGACAATCAGTTGAACTTGATCTCTGTTGTTCTCCGCTTAGGGGGCGGAGCTAAATTTTCATATTTTCCTGACCTTCCTAAATGCTTAACCGGGATTTTTGCAGGTAAAACCGAAAAAGGCTTATCTCAGTTAACTCGGCCGCAACCGTGTATGTGTGAACTAGGCATAAATAACCAAGACTTTCACTACTAACAAACCACAAACCAACTAACCAAACCAACTTTCTAATTCTAACCCTATACTTGCTAACAGTTACAAACCACACACACCTAACTTCCCAAATAACAAACTGACAAACTTTTAACTCAACTAAACCACAAACCAAACAGCCCTCTACAAGAACTCTCTAATGTATTAACCACTAACTCACCAACATACTTAAATACAAACAAATTTACTTCATAATCACATTAACCACATAATTCAACAAACCAGCTTCTTTCCTAAATAAGTAAACTTGTTTGATAATTACCAAACAACAAACATACTACCAATCAAAATTACATACCAACTCACTAACTAACGAACCAATCTAAATATCCACTAACCCTTCCAAAATCCAGCTGGATATATAAAGTCAGTTGTAATAAGATAATGAAATACTGTACCATCACCCTTACACAGAATTCAAAGAGCTAGGTATGGTTTCCTTATGATTTTTGCCCAGTTATAATGGAAAAAAATAAATGAGCTTAAGATATGATTATTTTTCTCTTAAATCTAAGAATAGTAACTTGAAATCACACATTTAAATGATCGTACCTTTGCGCATGTGCAGTACAAATTCCACGCAAGTAAGATCATTTTGTCAATTGTTGGCATTTTCATGACCAATGTGTTGAATGTTTAGTAAAATTTAACATCTCCAACTTGATCGCCCAGGATGAAATTATGGGAATAAAAAGGTCCTGCAAAAATACATGTACTTACCTTGTTTCATCACGGGCGTCACTGTCAGACAGGTTCTAAACTTAATGGAAAGATTTATAATACTGACTAGGGATGAGTCGGTCGTGAACGATCTGGCTCTAAGAGTTCGCTCTTTGAAGTGAACAAGAAGAGATGGTTCCTGATTGGGAGCCATTTTTTGGGAGCCGATGTGGGTGGAGTCTGTGTAATACACTGTCTTACACATGTGATGGCACAAACTGTCCATTGTAGCAACATCTGTCTCCTCAGAAAGAATCTTTTCTAAAACAGGTCAGATCTAAACTGATTTAAGCTACAAAAAAAAAGTCAAAGGAGCCACTTGAGAGCCGAAAGAGCCGAAATGCCCATCACTAATACTGACATGAATTTATATGCGGCACTTTCCTCAATCTCCATAAATAATATATCTAGAACCAAAAAATATATAAGTACGACGATTCCGGTATTAAATTATTCAAATACAAATCAAAATAATATCTTGGTGATTAATTTAAAGGAAAATATTAATACAGTATTTGCAAAGAATCCAGATTACCATTTACAAGCGGCTGTTTACAAGAATCAGACGCCATTCCTTTGTTACAGAAGCCAGAAGGGAACGATGGTTCAGATCATATTGACCTAGACCAGTCCAATATTATTGTACAAGGTATAGTAATTAAATTTTACAATAATTGAAACAACATATTTGTGTACATGTTATAAAAAAATAACAATACTGTGGTTATAGCGTCCACTTTGCACCAACTCATAATCAGTGCCTGTGAATAAAGAATGTGATAGGGGTACACTCAGATAATTTTTGTATGTTCTAAACAGCAAGCAATATCAAAATGTCCCTTTAAAGTAGACATGGCCTACTTCCACCTGATGCATTTTCATGAATTTCTACGACTGGGGCAGATTTTGGCCAAAACTGTACCTAGCTCTTACTATTCCTGATATCCACATTATTGTATTTGTGTATTTTAAGCAGTAATAATAACAACAACAACAACAACAATAAGAAGAAACTTGGTTACTGAAAATAAATTCTTAAAAATAAAACCTTTTGGTGTTCCTCTGCCTGCACCCAGTAAATTGCTTGAATTCCTAGGCTCTGGACACCTCTGTGACCCTGACCATCATAAATGGAAGTCAAACTGGATGCTCTGCATTGCTTTTGCTTTCACTCATGAGCTTGAGCTGTGTCCTGAATAAACATGAATTAAAATAAAGCTGGTGCTCTGGATGTGCTGGAACAACATCAGTATAATAGAGAGACTTCCAGCTGGCTTGGGCATCACACAGGCACGATTGCTCATGTCTGAGGGAGGATAACTGAGAGATAGGAGAACCTTCACAAGGCTGACCAGGGAAAACAGGGCAACAGCAGTTTATAATAATAATAATAATAATACTAGGGAGTCTGTTAGGCAAAAATAGATAGATAGATAGATAGATAGATAAATAAATATTATATACACATACAAAAAGAAAATAATGAATGTAACACAATTAACAACAACAATGAGAACAATAAAAATAATGATAATGAATAATAATTAATAATAATAACAACAGTAGTAATAATTGGGACTCTGTTGTGTGAAAATAGATATCACAACAACAACAAAAACAATAAAAATAATAATCATAATTAATAATTACAATAACAGAAACAATAAAAATAATAGAGTTAATAATTACAACAACAGAAACAATAAAATAATAATCATAGTTATAATTACAACAGAAACAATAAAAAATAATCATCATAATTAATAATTACAACAACAACAATAATAATACAATTATTATTATTATTATTATTATTATTATTATTATTATTATTATTATAAGGAGCATGATGAGCAAAAATATATAAGACCTTCTATTTAAAAATAAATATAATAAAGAAATATATCAGTAATTTAATATATAATATTAAATAAATAATATAAATAAATAATATAAATAAAACTGATAAATCTGAACTGAATGAATAGTTGTAACATCAATACAAACAAAAAATACTCTTTCAATATTTTTATCATTATTATTATTAATGATGATGATGAGAATAATAATAATAATAATAATAACAACAACAATAATAATAATGGCTGGCTCACTATGTTGTACATTTTGCATCTGTCTTCTATACACATATTAATAGCATGTTTCTTCTATTTCCCAATAGTTTGTTTATTATACATATTTCTGTATTTCTATTTATACACCTGTTTATGCAATAGTAATTACTTTACTGGAATCATATCACTCTAGGATTACAGTAAGAATTTGATTGCTCCTATCTATCTATCTATCATCATTATTATTATTATTAATAGTAGTAGTAATAATAATAATAATAATAATAATAATAATAATAAGGAGCCTGTCGAGCTAAAACAATAATATTAAACATACAAATAAAAAGTAATAATGAATAAATGTAGTTGTAACACTAGTGGAGGGAAGCTGATAAATTGTGCATTGCAACAGCTGGTTCCACGCAGTCATGTACAGCTAAAGTGAGCCAAAATGGCCACTGAATCTAAGTACAAAGTGGGTGAACCTAATAAACTGGAAAGTGAGTGGATACGGGTGGGGTACTGTGACGTGGTGCTGATGTTGGGATGCTGACCAATAGCGAAGGAGCTCAAGAACATGCGCTGCATAGAGCATCCCGGCGGATGCTGTTGCTATGGAGACGCAGAGGCATTCCAAAAGGGCAATGCAAGTTCAAATAGCAGAAAAGAGCGACATGAGGGTTTAATCTCTATCAGGTAATAAATAAATACAGAGATTTAAATACTAAGTGCAAACTCCTAATTACGACAACTACTTCTAATAATAATAATAATAATAATAATAATAATAATAATAATACTAATAATAACATGTATCAGGTGTATGTGTTAACAACAACTATATAATAATAAAAAAGGGTGATTACACTATATTATTATTATCATCATAAATAATAACACATTTTTCATGTATTAACCTTTTTGTTTTTTTCTGTTCATGGTTGCAGAGCTCTGACTCTAATAATCTGGAGATCACATGGCACATGCCAGTCCCTCATTTTGCTGGGCAGAGGCTGCTGTTGCAGCACTGGGTATAATCCTACAACAACAGGATAAACTGCTATAATAATAATAATTGCTAACATTATTTTAACAACAATTATATACACTTACTGACCAATTCATTAGGTACACACACACATAACTTAATAGTACCGATTTGGAACCCATTCTGCCTTCAGAACTGCTTATATTCTTCATGGCATAGATTCAGCAAGGTACTGGAAACATTCCTCAGAGATTTTGGTCCGTATTCACATGTCAGCTTCACACAGTTGCTGCAGATTTCTCATATGCACGTCTATGATCTCTCCTCCCAACACATACCACTGGTGCTTTATTGGATTGAGATTTGTAACATGGTGCATTATCCTGCTGGAAGTAGCCATCATAAGATGGTACACAGTGATCATAAAGGGATGCACCAGCTCATCTACAATTCTCAGGCTACTCAATTGGATTTAGGGGGTCCAAAGTGTACCACAAAAATATCCCTTACACCACTAAACCAGCCTGAAATATTGATACAAGGCAGGGTAGATCCATGCTTTCAACATTTTTTGTCCTATTTTCATTTACCTGTTATTAGCTGAAAGGAGTGGCTCTTGGTGTGATCTGCTTCAAGGTTCGATGTGTTGTGCATTCAGAGATGCTCTTATGCAAACCTTAGTTATAACAAGTTGTTATCTGAGTTACTATTGCCTTTCTATCAGTTTGAACCAGTCTGGCCATTCTTCTCTGATCTCTATTCAGAGTCACTTAAATCATCTTAAAACATTTTTCTTCCCCATTCTGATGCTTGGTTTGAAATTCAGGTCATCTTGACCATATCTACATACCAAAATGCACTGATTTACTGCCATGTGATTGGCTGATTAGATGTTTGGGTTAAGGAGCAGTTGAACAGGTGTACCTAATAAAATGGCAGATGAGTATATTAGAATATTAATATTTGTATATAATACAAATATTGTATATAATGCAAATATTAATATAGGTTTTTATACTGCACCTTTCACAAGCTCAAAATCATATTAGACATAAAAGACAATAAGATAGAAATGGTTTCCCTTAATGTTGTGTAATGTTACAACCCCAATTCCAATTAATTTTTTTGCAAATATTCACTCATTTTCAATTTGATGCCTGCAACATGTTCCAAAAAGTTGGGACAGTAGCAATTTAGGGCTAGTAATAAGGTTCTTTGAGGAACATTGTTTTTAAACATTTCAATGTTTCAATAATTCAACGTTTCAATTTTCTCACATATGTCCTTTGCCATTTCCATCTCTTGCTCTTGAATGTCTCAGCCTTTCTTGGATGCTGCTTTTGTATCAAAATGATCATAATCACCTGTTGAAATCACCTGTTTGAAATCACATCATAGTATAGTTTTTTTAACCTTATTACTAGCCCTAAATTGCACCATCCCAACTTTTGTGGAACATGTTGCAGGCATCAAATTTGAAAGAATGACTATTAGAAAAAAATAACTTCATTGGAAAAATGTGGAATTGGCGTTGTATTTTTATGATATTGTGTCATACCATGAATAAGTAAATGCCCCCCATTAATCTTTTGGCAGCTTAGCACAGTCACAAAAATCCACAAAGCATGGTGGTCAATAAAGATTTTATTTATTTTGTGACAATATATTTTACATACTGTATGTTTACAGAACCAAAGCAATAAACTACTTAATATTACACAAAGGAACATATAAAAGTCTTAACTGGATTTAATAATGTGCGGGGCAATTAATCTGAATGACTGAATGATTCTTCCATTGGATGTGGAGTTGGACTAAAGCTATGAATTAACACACCATGTCTGTATTCTGTTTTAGCGTCCGTGGTCCTGCATGTTTAGTTATTTAAAACAAGCACTGGAACACACAAAAGACATTATTGGCCATCAAAAAGGCTTTTGTTGTTTTTTTCTGAGCTCAGGAATATAGTGTCTTAGCTTGACATTAGAAGAGCTGATACAATCTTTTTGTACTATAAAAGCTTTCAAACAACGTATAAAGATGTGAAATGGTAAGAATGTTACGTAGAAGATAAGGCAAAGAACACGTGAACAGACTATTGTAGTTTAAGTACACTCTAACCGTCTGGTTGTAAATCCAGAAAGTGCTTCAACAGTCAGAAAAATCACAGTTTGATTTTTTCATCCACCAGACTGATACTAAACGAGCAGATGCACCGATACATAAATGAGACACATTCATATATTCAGTAAAACTTTTAGAATGGGGCTTGAATCTGAATCATATATATAGTGGTGGAAATAATGCTTTTCTATTCTTATATCCAGACTATGAGCACAATTCTATCTTAATATCTGTGATGTCTGATGCTTCACAGTATAATGTGCTGTTTGATAACGTCTTTATTCGTGGACATGAGAAAATAGACCTGCGTAAATATTAAATATTAATTCTAATAATGATTTCCGACACAATAAGCAAACAAAAACACACCTTAAGACTAATATCTTTTTTTAGTTAAATAGCATGGTCCATCTTGACAATAAGGCATCAAAACTAAGCATTTTTTCCAGCAGCATGGGAAAATATACTTAAACCTATCATCTTATAAAACATAACAGGATCATCACTTACAAAACACATTTTCATTTATAGCAACTGTATAGCAACATTAGTACTGTTCTAAAATATTAGCACAGAAAAGTGAACTATAAACTAAAATACAGTGTTATTTTCACTTTGACATAACATGAACTGTCTGCAGCCCGGCCTGCACTGATGCATCGCGTGCTATTGAGCGCTCCTCTCCGTATTACTCACTGCTAGCTTTTTCTTTCACTAAAAAACTTCAACCACATATACACACCTTGAAACTACGAGTAGCTCAAACTATTAGATCCACAAACAGCTTTAATATAAATGAAACCAAGCTCAATGCTGAATAGAGTACGCTGCAACCCTAAAACAGAGTGCTCCCGTTCTCACCCTACAGATGATACGGGAGCAGCACGAAGCCGACCTTTTCCAACAGCATCAGAGCCAACGGCAGGGCCCTACCTCAAATAAATTACATTCATCTCAAAACAGATCAGAACAATGGTCCATTAAGCACAATCAATAGTGTAACATTACATCATAGTTCTCATATATCTTATAGATCACAATATTATCCTCAGGCATTGCTGAGAAGTCTGAGCAGTGCCGCTGAGTATCTAAACTGAGGATTGTCTAAGTTCTCACATGGCATTTAACTCCACCCTGAATTAAAACGGTCATAAAACACACAAAGACACAATTAAGAGAAATGCCAGGCTCCTATTTGAACGTGGATTGGTAATAGTAGTGCTCAGAGACAGAATGATCAGACATAACATTAAAACCGCTCGCAGGAGAAGTGAATAGCTAATAGTGTGATGATCTAATCAATGTTCTGCTGGGAAAACCTTGTAAACCCAGTATTGCCTATAGTAGTGGCCTCATTCAGCAAGGTAATGTGCCCTGCCACACTGAAAAAATTATTCAGGAATGGCTTGAGGAACTTGATGAAAAGTTCACAGCGTCGCATTCATTTCCTCAAATCTTAATCCACCTGTGGGACGTACTGGACAAACAAGTCGTATCTATGGAGGCCAGAACTCAGAGGACCTGCTGCTAACATTAAGACACCACAGGGCTTTGATGGGTTTGTCTCGGAGGGAGACCTGCATAATAACTGGCAACTGGTTTTAAAGTTATGCCTGATCAGCAGACCGAGTATCGTTTTAGATAGTTTTCAATTACTGCTCTTGGGAATTAGGTCTACTTATAAAACAGCGTTATGAAATTGAAAAAAAAAATCTAGGATTTTTACCTGTATGAATAAATAAATTAAGTGCCACCCTGGAAGATTTTTTCAAATTTTTCAATTTGAAACTCTACAGCTTTCCATCCACAATAAAAAAAACGTCCTGCTCATAATGAGCTTTAAAATCACATGATGAGCTGAACCAGGAGTGCTGGAGCAGAGAAGACATAAGCAGTGCTTTCAGAGTGATGCTATGCACATCACTTACAGTCAAACCCCACTATCCTAATGTAGCTGGTTATGGAAATGGCTTGTATAGCAAATAGGAGCAAATATTTAGCTAACAGGATCCTATTCCATTAGATCTTATGCAATTGTTTGCTAAAAATGGGGGCAACGGGTTAATATGTGAACCACCACCACAGTGACTTCAAGTTCGACACAGGGTTCGAGTCTCGTTATGTCTTCTGGACTGGATGTCACACACAGGCAAGACATGGATGTGCCTGAGAAAGAAGAATTCGTGGGTGGCTCATTTCCTAATTGTGCAACAGCAAACCCCTCTTATGAAGGCCTAGCACCCCATCTAATGCATGCTTGAATTCTGGGACTTTGGACCCCTACAACTCTGAACAGGACAAATGCAGGGAAACAAAAAAAAAGGGAGCTCAAGGGACGCAGAAGTCATCTAGGCCACCAGCGTAGGGACCTGGGCTTGATTCAGGCAGGATTGGCCATTTCTGAGGGAGGGGAGGTGGGTCATCCCCAGAGCTGCAACGGTGACTGTTATTCATTCTTAGACTGGATTTCTATCCAGTTCATGCATACGCATGTGTTCCAGATCAAGAAAAGGAAGAGCTAGGAGGTGGAAGGGATCAAGGTTAAGAGCTGAGGATGCAGAAGGAAATCTTCTATGTCAACAATTCCATGCTGTTACACATTCAACACAGAGTTTTACAGCCGTTATATTGGGTCAGTAGATCGAAAAAGATCAGGGTAATAAAATAAACCAATTCTTACAGCTGGAATTTGGATAGTGAAGTTCAAATATAGCAAGGCCAGACTTTTTTAATTAATTGTTTGGCGGATCCGCTAATGTTAGTTTTTCACAAAAAAAAAAAAAAATTGGAAAAATCGTGTCTTTTTTTTTATTGCCACCGATCTTGCATAGTTGAAAACGGCAATTAAAACTTGCGCCATCACTATGTGCCGTCGTCAT
>JAVSBU010271380.1:0-11568 GCA_033118015.1 Loricariichthys derbyi | reverse complement strand
GAGGATATGGAGGTGGTTGGTGTGGGGACGGAGGATGTGGAGGACAGGGTGGGATGGAGGAGGATGACTCGCTGTGGTGACCCCTGAAAAGGGAAAAGCCGAAAGAAAAAGAAGAAGAAGATTAGACCTTTAGTGAATATAAAACCCTGCTTACTTTAAATTCTGTTTGATTTGGAGAGTTTGATTGGTCTGGCTGTTTTTAAATGTACGTATGGTATATTTTTAGAAATATAATCTGTGTTACTGGATAGTTCTTCAGACTCACAGCTTCTGATGCTCCTTCCTCTTCCTTTTAGCAGCACTTTTGCACTTTCTCTGCCTCGGGTTCCTGTTTTCCCAACAAAACAATCTCAATATTGTTGGAACCCCCCTAAATGCAAAAGAGTCTGATTTTCAGTTTTGCCAAGATGGAAATAATTATGGCGGCGTATAAATAAATTTGCTTTGGGCGTGCTTTATTATTGGTTATGTACTTTGCAGAGGAATCGTTGAATACATTTGCTCATTTCATGTGCTTCTGTTAATTACAGTAATAATGTGAAATCAAACACGTGTTCGGTCTGGAATAGCTGGAAGCAAGTGTGTGATAATGGGAGGCCCAGCATGCACCTGTAGCTCTGCTGTTTGTGTGAATATCCATGGATTTGATGGATGGAGCTGGACTGCTCTCAAGCTGGACAGCGGAGAAAGTGAAATATGTCCAGCTCTTTGGTCATAAATCACTGTGATTGACCACAGCAGGCTTTACCACACTTGGTTCTTCAACACACTGAAACTGTATCGACATGGTTTTATTATTTAACATTCATACAGCTCATATTTAGGGTTATGAACAAGTTAGATCTATAGGATCCTACAACGCTGTGGAACCATCACAAATTGGACTATAAACTATAGAGACTATAAAATCAAAGGTTTGGGAAAATTCGATCAATTCAAATCAATCAGCCCCAATCCATCATCATTTCCATCATATGTGATGTTATTTGGGGCAGTGTGAATGAGATTTGTTAACTTTAGCAGGAAAGGTTCCTGCACTGGGCTTTTATTCTGCTGCTCCACAACACAGGCAGCTGTAGAAGATCTGTTTAGATCCGTATCACTAGTTCGCCCCTGCTTTTGAACTGAAACACTTGTTGGAAATCGTATCGGTGTTCCTGTGACAAGCTGGTTCGAGTCTGACACCGAGAGCCTTCTGAAGGTTTCTGAAGTTGTCGAGCTCTCTCATGTCGTGTAGACACCTCATCGACTCATACGGCGCGTTCAGACATTAAAGCTTCTTTCTTACACATCAAAACTCAAGTCAAAAACTAATTAAGACGTGAACAAAGCCTTCTTCAAATGTTTGGATGAGAGGAGCATGGTGTGATCCTGCTCCGAGTCGAGACTCATAAGATCGGGTTTGTTTGGTGGAGAGATGAGAGCAGGGGAAGATGGAGAAACTTTATGAATCAGACTCGATGATAAAAAGCAGATCAGGGAGGAGAAAGAATATCAGAGGATGGAACAACGTCGATGAGATTTCATCAAGGGAATTCATTACAATATGAAGATAAACCTTCCAATAATGAAGGAATGATGAACAGCAGATGTTATTTATAATGCATGACAGAATTGGGTCTGGTACCAAACAGTCTCTAAAGCTTCTGGAAAAATGGACCCTGAGTACACGGTCATGGGTGTCCAAATCTCCAGCATGTGCACATGTGGCACCAAACCCCATTTCACCTTAAGCTTTCCTCGCTGTGGTGAGGCAGATCCAAGGACACAATCACGTTACTCACTCATGTTTATTTAAAGTTTCGGTTTAATTTGGTAGAAGTTAAATCCAAAGTGTGATGAGAAGCTAGCACATGATTAGAGCTGAAGCTGTTTGCCTGCAGATCGTGACAGCAGGAGTGAGCACAGGTGGGAGAGTAAATACAGCGAGTGCAAATCTTCGCTCTGAAAAAACCCCAGCCAGAATTAATAAATCCCTGCGTCAACTATTTTCTCTTCTCACCATCCATCCAGGTCAGCGGAACGGGTTAGAGCCAACGTGCCAAGTCCTGACCCAGTCGTAAGGGCTCAGAGATTAGCGGCTCTGGGCCAAACTGGCCTGATAAATTCTCACATGAAAGGGGAGGGGCAGATGGGGAGTAGATTTCGAAGAAAACGGGGCAGATTTATTTATGATTTATGGTGGGGGTCAGCAGTCGTTCTTTACAGGCGTCCCTCCAGCAGCTGGGCTACCTACGGTTATGGCCTGCACAGGACACCAATTTTTCTTTTCCAGCACGCCAAAGTCTTAAACCGACGCCGCGAGGCCGGATCTAAATCCTCCCTCGTTGGCATTTGTTAATTAAAGGAATTTATCATGATTGCCAATCAGAGGGCTCTAAGGGGGGAGAGAAGCTGTTTATACGTAACCACTATTACCGAAGCCTTGTTTGCAATTTAATTTAGAGAGAGAGAAATTGTACACAGGTAACAATGGGGTGAAATTACCTCCGTTTAAATTGATCAGTGTATCAAGCAGAGGTTAAAAACGTTTCAAGTGTCGTGATAATTAAATGTGGAGGAATGGCCGGGCTCAGGGACACCAGAGAAGCAAGGCAGCTGCTGGAAATTACAGTCCATTAACTTCCGACCCGGGAATAACAGTGAAGTGGAAGCACCAAGGTCCGAATCCACCAGCTAGAAGCCGCCATGAATTACTGAGACTTCTTTATTAACCAGCCACAGATATCTTCTGCTCCTGGCAGACCCACAGACTTCCCAAAGCCCCAGTGAGGTATAATGGGATTGTGGTTAAGGCACTGGACTCTGGACCAGAAGATTCAGGGTTCAAATCCCACCTCTGTCAAGCTGCCACTGTTGGGTCCTTGAGCAAAACCCTTAACCCAAAATTGCTTAGATTGTAAGACCGTATAATTTGTAGGTCACTCTGTAAAAGAACATCAATGGGATAAATGTAAATATATTATCCCTCCAGCAAAGTCTGACTCTGGGGCACCTTGACAGCTCCATGTTCCCACAGTATGACCTCTGGTCAGTGTAGTTCAAGCTCAATTTGTGCTCTCACATAAATTCTGATTCTATAGCCTAAATAAAAGGTCTTTAAATGTCCCCGGCTGGTGTTTAATCAATACAGGCTTTTCTAAAGTAATAAATTGTCCATTTGCTGAATGCTGATTTATTACGTACTAGTACAGGTCAGACTAAAAGCTGCAGTGAAATAAAACTGCTGTTGTCAAGAGATAAATTTAATCCTGTAATAGTGAGTAATACTGGGTTTAATATCGATACGCACATTTCAGATACCTAATACCTTAAGGCCCTGTCACAGTGCCAAAATTTGCCTGTGCGAATGACTTGCGGAGAAAAAATTTGATATTCACAATACGTTCATCGTTTTCGTAATTCACACGTAATACATTCTTTTTATGCCCACAATTGTTCGTAATCATCTGCAATAGCAAAAAGTTTCCGCTCTCAAATTTTGAGCTGCTCAAAATTTGACTGCAGAAAAAATTCCGTTCTGAGTCCGCAATACGTCCGCCATTCTTTCGCAACACATCCACGATATGTTTTTAATACATTCACACATTTCCATTTTACATTCGCATATTTCCGCAATGGTTTGCCATAAACGAATATGTAGCGCATGTATTAAGAATATATTGCAGTCATAAAATGTTCATATTGTGATTGAAATATGAATGCAACGAAAGAGAAACGAATACAATGTCCATGTTGCGATCACAACGGGAATGAGTTACAAACACAATGTGAACGTATGATTCTATAAAATATATAGCATATATATTATGGTCACTGAAAATACTATAAAAAGGCAGGCGATTCGATTTCCTTCATTTCAGTGTCAGCATTCAAGAAGTTTACATCACAGAATGGACAAACCAAAATGTATAAGCAATTGCAGCAGCACTTTAACAACATAATAATTAAATTTTCAGACTACATCAGCTAATTAGAAGAAGAAGAAGAAGAAGAAGAAGAAGAATGAATGCATTACCTGGCTTGTGCCTTTGCAGTGCAGTTTAAAGCCCCACTGAAATAGTGGCTTCCTGTCGGTGTGAGTTTAGAGGAGAAAACAACAGATATATTCCTTTGGTATTGGCGTTTTTATAATCCAGACATCCTCCATGCAAAGCTTTTAAATAGACTGAACATTGAGTGGCAGGAGTAGGCAGTTTATATAGTCCACAACTCACTCCCGGGATGTGCGCAAAACTCCCGCTTTGTTCGCCACGCATGCGCAATGTGTTTGCAAAACATTAGCAATTCAAACGCAACTCACCCGTTTTATCCTCAACTCTTCATCAACACATAAGTAATGTGTTCGTTTTACTTCCTTCATGCTTCCTTAATGCTTACGTAACACATTCTTCATTGGCAGCCATTTTTTAAAATTCCATTGCGGATGACTGCGGAAATTTCATAATTAAAGTCGCAACTCGTTCGTAAATACACATTTTGGCACTGTGACAGGGCCTTTAAATACACTACGTGGGCAAAAGTATAAGGACACACTTAGTACAACAGACTAAAGGCTCTCTCGTACCGGGAAAACTTTTCCATAGATATTGGTACTGTATCCTCTTTGTTGTGTGTTTGCATTGCTGGAACATCATATATGGGGTCTTTTTAGCTCCTATTTCAAGACAAGGTCTTTTCTCAGCACATAGGAACCTTGATTGATGCAAGTATTTGGTGATTGATCCACCATTTTTAAATAGGCTTATTCAGCAGGTTCATGAACCAATACCGAACATCCATTTAAATGGTATAAAGTACACCACCACTGGACTCTGAAGCAGTAATGAATCACGTTTTACGTTTTAGAGTGGACTGTGGTAGCCTAGCTACCACATTGGACTCTGGACAAGAAGGTCCAGGGTTCAAATCCCACCTCTGTCAAGCTGCCACTGTTGGGTCCTTGAGCAAGACCCTCAGCCTACAATTGCTTAGATTGTAAAATTTAATCAATTATAAGTGGGTCTGGATAAGTTCTGCTAAATTCCATCAATGTAAATGTAAATTAGCGAGTTCTGTACCTCCTACCTTGCGCAGGAACGCAGACAGGTTTGGTTTTGAGCGCCTTCACAGAGCCCAGACCTCAAATCTATAATTCAGCTCAAGTTCTTGAGAACTGATGAAATATTAATAGTGCTGGTAATGAGATTTAGCTACAGCAGATTCTGATTATGTAAGATGGGACTGAGGGATCCAAATGCCCTGTCTTCAGGAGATTTGTTTTAGTGATGATATAATGACCGTATATAATTATTTCTCACTCTATTTATTAGAACCTAAAAGCTGAAACAATCAGAAAAAATCTTCTATAAGCTACAATGGTGAGTATTTCGTGTAACTTCCTCTTACACTCGAGCGATAGCAGCATCTGGAAGCCAAGTCGACCTTCCTAGAACCTGAAGAAGCTTGATCAGGACGTGGCTCAGCGCCTAAGTTTGGACTAGAGGCTGTTCTAACTCTGTTGATGTGTTTTTGTGTGGCTGACTTTCCTCTATGTATTTGCACTAAGCTCTAAATGTTGTGTATCGGGTTTGCTACATGAATCAATCCCGTTAGCAAACTTAATGGACCGATAAGGATCCCATGCCATGATCATCTCCTTGACTTCCTTTAGTATGCGAAGGGCTTGTGACAGATGCTCCAAATACAGGCAAAATCACAAAGTACACAACACTACTGAACTAATCAGGTCTGTGGTTGATTAGTCAGGTCTGAAATGGGTTGAACTTGGATTGGCTGTTCGTTCGCACTGCGTCACGTGTCAATCATTGAGAGCCCGCCTCCAATAAGGAGTACGTACATGTGTATGTACATAGGTTCCACTGAACAAAACCGCGATTGTGTGAATTTTTTTACAAATAACATGTAGTAACTTACGTTTCATAGAAAAATTGAACCACAATTACGGTGGGTTTACTGTGTTTCTAATTCTGTCTGTCATTGCGTTTCTGGGTTCTGTTAAACAAAAGTATTGGTCGTTTCAATCACTCCTTGATCTTCTGTTTTTCTTGCGGTATCTCGAACGTATTTATGTATCATTTACACACAGTTTTCTTGGGAAAATATATATTTATATTTATATTACATTGGCTTAAAAAGATTGTGTAAGTCCTCTAACATTCAGTCAGTGTCTACCTGTATATTCACATCATGTCAGCATCAATGGCTATATCCATGAACACACTAACACTGGAGCAATTTAGAGAGACCAATTGACCTAACGTGTCTTTACAGTGTAGGAGGACACTAGGGATCAAACTGGGAGTCTCTTCTCCTCTGTGCTGATTTGAGAGCGCTAACTGCATTATAAGTGTCTTTAAGCTTTGACCCTGAATTGGATGGTTAGTGCTCTCCTCTAAACATGAAGGAAATTTGGGAGGAAGTAGGATAAACTCCTGCTACATTCCCTGAAAAAAGTTAAGTTGTACAACCGTCATAAGTGCATTAGAATTGTTTCAAATGTCAACGCAATGTCGAGACCTCGTTTAAAAAAAAAGGACAAATTGCTCAGGTTTGACATTTAATTCAGAGTTAATTTGTTTCTTTGGGTTTTTCCTCTTTGTATCGTTTTCGTGGCTTGGCAAACGCAGGATTATGGGAGCTAAAAGCCAGAAGATTTGCGCCTTATCTCCTCCTGCACACGACGACAGAAGGCAGCACTGCACCGTATCGTTTTTAATTGCTTCGACACCAGCAGTGCAGACGGCAGGCCGAGCAAATTAAATTAAAGATGGAGAGAGAGAGAGAAAGAAAACCTTCAAAACGACTCCTGCAGACGTTAATGACTGGCCCTCTCAGTTGATGCTTAAGGGGCCCATGTGTGTTTTTTGGTGTTTTGGTCTCCTCTGAGTGTGTGATGCGGTTTGAGAAACACATTAATGGCCCCTGGTTTCCACCGAGCTGAATGATCATTCTGCTTTTGTCCTCTGAAGGCTTCCATAAGGGCAGGAGCTGGATCGGTTCCCTAATTCAATTTGCTCTGGATCAGCGCTTGTACATAAAAAGGTGAGTGGGAGGAAAGGCACGAGAAAGAGAAACTGAGAGAGAGAGAGAGAGAGAGAGAGAGAGAGAGAGAGAGAGAGAGAGAGAGAAAACATTATAAAAACACTATAATCTCTGAAAGGTCAACCAGTTCAGATGAGACGGTGAAATGTAACCTGAAACGTTATATATCACCAGTAATCAAACACTGAGGTCGTGTGCACTCTGATATTTAAAACCACACATTTTTACCTTTTGGTCTACTTCAAAAATGACTTTTCAACCACCTAAATCCCAAAATGCTCTCCAAGGCCAGAAGGTGGGTCGTTTATACCAGAGATTTCCATACTTGTGAAATCCTATGATTAGGTCCCAATTGTGCACTTGTCCCAGTTCCTGGGTCTAATGTTTTTCGCGGTTCTTGATCTTTTCCAGATACAGTCCTAGCTAGCATTGCTCAAGACCCAACAACACCATGAAAGAGGTGGGATTTAAACCCTGGTTCCTCTGGTCCACCACCAATGTGAGTTTTAGCTCCTTATAATGACATTTAAAACCAATTCTCCTTCTATAATCTGTCCCTGTACTATTGTACTTATTTTAAACATATTTTCTTGAGATAAGCCCTGTGGTATTTTATTGGGTCCAGCCCATGTTCTGAATTAATTGGGAAACACACCTTGGACTGGATGTCCATTTTAATAGCAGTTTGATTCCCAAAATTTGCTCTGTTGGTCACACAAACCTGATTCTCTGCGTTGGCTGGCTGGTGTCTCCATACTGGTTAACATCTACTGAGAGAGCTTTCTACTTTAAAGCTTAATCCAGTTCAACCCTGCATAGGATGCCAGTCCTGGCATAAATCCAGCAAGACCACCAAGACAAATCTACCAAGAGAACATGCAAAATCTACAGGTCAGCAACTGCACCACCAGGCTCGGTGATGTTATTATTTATCATTTTGTTCTTTAATTATATCTTCTGTGTATTTTAATTATTAAGATAAACTTATAAATTTCATGACTACTTGTATTTCTTATGTATAACATCTAGCCTGCCCAAGGAGGTTTGGTCTCTTTTTGAGTCTTGGTTCCCACAAGGTTTCTTCCTCATCACATTTAGGGAGTTTTTCCTTGCCACTGTCAAGAAGGGCTTTTCAGTTGGGGCTGTGGGATGAGATGTTTGTAAAGCTGCTTTAAGACAATGTGCTGTTGGGAAAAGCAATTATTATTATTATTGTTATTGTTATTATTACTGCTATTATTTATATAGTTTTTTATTATTATTATTATCAACATTATTATTATTATTATTATTATTATTATTGTTGTTGTTGTTGTTGTTATTATTATTATTATATTGTTATAATAATATTTACCATGTTATTATTATTTTATTTACTATTACTATTATTTAATATTATTATTATTTACTTTTTAAAATAATATTATTATTAATATTATTACTAATGTTATCATTTTATATTCTAATGTTATTATTTTATAATTATTATTTCTACTAAAACTGCTACTATTATTAAAACAAGTACCAACTATTATATTATTATAAGTATTGCACTCACATGTACTTGGTATTTTTAAAGTGATAGACATTTTGCACATACGTTACCCTACGGTGCTCTACAGCACTACTAGTGGTTATAACTCCACTGTACACCTTTAATCTCCAACCTAAATCCATCAACATAACGAATCGATCAATGAAAACATACTGGACTTGTTTTCTGGCTGCAGAATCACTCCAGTCTTGATCTACATTACACCGACCATGGGGATTCTGGTACAAAATCCAATTTGAGCCAAATAACGCATCCCTAATTTCTCAGCTGTCAGTGTTCGAGCGGTGCCAGGAATGTGTGTTGGATCCATCTGCTATGAACCATTAAGTTTCCTTCACACGGCAAAAATAACAACTTACCAGATGAAGTATTAATCAGTATGAAATAAATAGAACGATTTCACTCACACTCCTAATTAAGTACAAGGCAGGAACCGACCTTAGACAGGTGCCAGTCCTTCACACACACTGGGACAAATTAGAGAGAGCAACTGGGAAAACACACTTATGCGGAGAACATGCAAACACCAAACAAGCAGCATCCAGGTCAGAACTGTAACAATATCATAACTTATTCTAAATGTTTAACCCAGTTGAGTAAATCCATATTAATCGACATTTAGAGGTCATTGTGCTTCTTTTTTAAGCGTTATTTATAGGATCTTATGCAAATAAGTTAACTAGGAATCAGGATATTAAGTGTTACATTAGAGGTACGCGAAATGGATGAGTAAGGTGCACAAAAAGTCTCTAACCACAGTTCAAACACTATCTAGAACAATCGAGGAAAGGTTGCCAGATTCCACAAGAGAAACAAGCAACCTGGTGTATGGAAACGACAAAAAGAAGAGGCTAA
Source organism: Loricariichthys derbyi (assembly GCA_033118015.1). Classification (NCBI taxonomy): domain Eukaryota; kingdom Metazoa; phylum Chordata; class Actinopteri; order Siluriformes; family Loricariidae; genus Loricariichthys; species Loricariichthys derbyi. The sequence goes on along the minus strand of JAVSBU010271380.1, from coordinate 2,114 downwards.
AATAAAACAGGAGACTTACTATAATGTAAGATCATGATCACATGATCAATTACAGTGAAAATAATAATAATAATAATAATAATAATAATAATAATAATAATAATAATGTATATATTCCTTTTACCTTTAGAGACTGAACAAAAAAACTTGCATGAATACTGGAGAGAGAGAAAAAGATCTGCGAGTTCAAATAAGGAACAACACTTTAAAAACAAAAACCACCTGCAGTGATCAATACAGTATTTGTCAGAGACTTGATAAAAAACATAAGATCAAAGTTATTTAGAATAAATGGACTTGGCCACTAGATGGTCTTAAACTCCTGCCTCTGCTCATGGATCATTAGCATCTGGAGACAGATTTTAAAAGACAGATTTTTGTGTCCTAAGCAACAGAAAGTCACTGGTGTTATGTCCCTTCCCTTAAAAAAAAAGCCTCTCAAAATGGGATAAAAGTTCATTTGTTGATTTATCTTTAGTTGCGACCTCGTCCTAGGCAGAGTTGGATTGCTCCTAATCTAAGCAACTGGGCACAAAGTGCAGATCTACCCTGCACTAAGTGCCAGTTTATTTAGGGCATCACATTTTAACAGAGCCGAAATTCACCAACTGGAATCTAACGAGAAAACCAATGACTCATTTCAGCAACGATTGAATTGTGGCCATCATACGCCGTAACCACGAGTCAGTTTATGTTTATTAGTGATCGTAGTTACGCTTTATTGGAACTGTACCTTCTTCGTTCCCTGCTCCTTTGTACTTGGATTGCTCCACACCCCGTATTTACTTTATCTCTGGCTTTTAACAGCAGCTGTAGAAGGAGAGAAATATGACTCGGCTTTAGGCCATCCATCACCCGTAAGGCCCCGCATGTGAAATACAGGCCACCTTCCTCCAACAATGAGGCCTGCCTTGTATGTTAGGCCTCTTGCTCGGGTATTTATCACCCCTAGTCCTCACAAAGCCTGATTCATGGGGCGATCACGCTGATAAAAATGTGCTCACTGCATCTCAGGGACCGGTGCCCAGTTTCTCCTCCATTACCTCTTCTGCACTCAGTCCCCAATATCCACACCAAAAATAGATTTTCTTCCCTCGGTGGAATTTTTTGCCCTTTGTGTTTCGACCCAGTGGCCTCCAAAAATGCACTCGGTTTCTTATGGAGAAAATGTCTAAAAGCTCTGCTCTGGTTCTGGGCAAACTGGAACGAAGTTTGTGGCTGTGCCAATGTTCTTATTTTGCTATACAGAACTTTTTTAAACATGAACACCATTATTAGATTTAGGAAGTCATTAATTTAGGCTATTGTTAATCATTTATTATTAATGACTAATTATATCACTGTTATTTTAACATCATCCCAAACCTGAGAATTTTATAAGATAGTAAAACGGCTCCGTGGTTCAGAGGAGGAGAGGGAACATTATCACAAATTAAAAAAACAAAAACATTTTTGGTATGGAAGATCCCATCATTATATATGAAATCGTACTCTGTTTACACGATCGCTTGAATCATCAGAAAACTGCAGAAGTCTGATCTGAGATTATTAAGGGCTCATAAACACACTCTGTTTTTGGTTTCTGGTCCATTTCTGCTCTTTCCTCTGTTACTTTGGCTTGCTATGAGTTTGCACTTTCTTTTTTTTTTTTCTTTTTTTTTTTGGTGCTTATTTATTCATTTGGTACCACAGAAATCTCTCTGCACCAGTGCTGTTCATTATCCAGACAATCTGTGACACACTCCATTAGTTCACTCGGCTGCTGGTCACTTTTAGCAGGCGCTAATGCACAAACCCTCCTGCACCACGTCCCTGTAAAACAGAGCAAAAATGAAATAAAAACAAAATGACGGCCTGACAGGCACGCTCTAATGAGGAAGAGAGTTTTAGATCTGGAGCTAAAAACCATGCAAATGTTATGTTTGAGCTAATGCATGTGCTGCTAGGATAGTTAACAAAAAGGTTCTGATGGAACAGATGTCTGATGGGACTGGAAAGGGTTTAAGTACACACACACACACACAAACACACACACACACACACATACACACACACACACACACTCACACACACACACACACACACACACACACACACAGACACATATATATATA